>JBBNBP010000510.1:0-17469 GCA_039737535.1 Lagodon rhomboides
ACCAGGACTGGCTGTTGCCACTGAAAGTGTGTTTGGGCTTGTTAGGTAGAGACAGGCGAGACCGCGAGATCCCGCGATAAACTGTGTGCATTTTTATCATTTTAAGCAATTGTAAGGAGTGTACTCACCATCCACTCCCAAAACTCCTGCAATTAAATGCCAGGCTTTGTCCTTTATTCCATTGTCCTTATAAAAAGGATCTGTTATGTCATAAATGATTGTATGCTGTTCCACTTCAACTATCAGTCTCTCGTCATCCATGTCGCCAACCCTCTAAGACCCTTTGATTGATTGACTGCTGACCTAGTGCCCTCGGTCATGACGTAATGTTGATGTGAAGTTGTGATGGACTACATGAACTGCGTATTGTGTTTTACTTTGAAAGGGGGCAGAAGTGTATTACATTGATTCTGTGTCGGATTTCCTGTCTGGTGCAATCTGCTCTGTTGAGCTTCACGCGGTTTAGCAATGGCTCCGTCAAAAAATAGAAGTGCTACTGGAGCCTCTGCTGGGACGCTGCGGAGACGTTATGTGGCGCGCCCGGTGGGGATGGTTTCATTGATTAGAGAGGCAGCGATCAGCTCTGGTGACCTCGGCGCAGCCGTTATGTCCCTGGTGGAAATTAGGCTTGACAGGAGCAGCAGAGGACTCGGAAAACGGCTAAAGAGATTTTGTGTTTACCAGTAAAACTACATCTTATAATCTGCTGAAAACAAACATTACCAGAGCTACTGTGTGCGTGGACAGTTTGAGTCAAGTATATAGAACACAACTAACAAGGCCAACCAATCAGAGACATAGTTGGGCAGGTCTTGAGATGTGTCCTTTTAGCCACAAAAAAAAATCTATATATCGGGCCTGTGCCACAAAGCTATTAGCCTATAAATTAGTCATCATATAGTCATACAGAGTCTCCCCTGGTTACGGCCACATCAGTCAAGGTATCAGCTACCACCTTGTCCGCATTCGGAAGGGCGACGAGTGTCAGATGGTGTTCAACATCCCCCTTGGACAATTGGATTCCAGGTGATGCCTTTCAGTCTCTCAAACGCCCCAGCTGTATTTCAAACCCTCATCAATGACATTCTCCGTGACATGCTAAACCATTTTGTGTTCATCTACTTGGATGATATATTGATATTCTCCAGGACCCTAGACGAGCACATTGAGCAGGTGAGGTTGATGCTCCAGCAACTCCTGGACAACAACTGTATGTTAAACCGGAGAAGTGTGAGTTCCACTCGATTGAAGTCAGCCTTTTGGGTTTTGTAATAGCTCAGGGGAGGCTTCAGCCAGACCCTGCCAAGATCGGGGCTGTAAATTGAGTGGCCCACACCTTCCAACCAGGAAGCAGCTACAACGATTCCTGGGATTTGCCAACTTCTACCGATGATTCATCCGTGACTACAGCTGAGTTGCGGCTCACCTCACCCAACTTACTTCCACTGCTTCACCTTTAACCTGGTCTCCCGGTGCTGACGCAGCCTTCAAGAAGCTGAAGGCACTGTTCTTCCCAGTTCTAGTCACTATTCCTAAGCAACTTTAATTACACCCTTTCATGCCGTCTCATACTCCAGAAATGGAAATCAGATGCCCTCTCGACTCTTTTCCCCTGACGAGATCAAGACCATTGTGCGAGAGGCCCAACGCAGTCACCCTGACACTGGTACAGGTCCATCGAATCTCCTATTCATGCTGGAGGAGGTCCGGCACCACGTTTTATAGTGGGGCCATTCATCCAGGTTCAACCGCCACCCCGGAGCCCAGCGGAAGCTGTACTTTCTTCACCAGCACTTCTGGTGGCCTGGCCAATCTAAGGACGTTGGTGAATTCTGTGGTAGATTTTTGGAGTTTTGGTGTTTGCTTGCTTTTTCTCCAGCACTCCAGCTACCAGTGGCTCCCAGCTCTCAGCAGCTCTGCAGCCGACAGCCTTGTCCTGCGTTCACCGGAGTCTCTACTCAACCTCTCCTCCTCCTTCCACCTCCCGGACGGAGACTCAGCCTGAATCTCTCCCCACCTTCACATGCAATTACCTTGTGAAATCAATAAATTACCTTGCATACTACTCCCTGCCTCATTGTCCGCTTTTGGGTTCAACTATCTACAAATGAAGAATAACATAGTATGAGTGTTAAGTGGTGTTGCTGACAGGCTGTTGAAGATTCAGGTCTATATCTTGACATTTAGTGCAAAATATTTAAATTCTACATGTTATGTTGTAAATGTGCGTAGTGACTGCCCCCTACAGGTTGAAACCGGGCTATTGCAGTTGAATTTTGCTATTAGCGGGTCTCCAGGCAGGTGACGGCTTTAGTCAGAAAGGGGTATCAGTGAAGAAGTGGTTGAGTAGTTATTGAGTAACAGCCCAGTCCTGACATTGGTCGGGAGTTCGTTCTACCACTGAGGCGCCAGAACAGAGAAGAGTCGCGACCTCGCTGAGCGACCTTTGTTTGCTCTCAGCGATGGCGGTACCAGCCGGCCAGCTGATGTAGTAGAGCGAAGTGCTCACGCTGGGGCGTGTGGTCTGACCAGTGTTTGGAGGTAGATGGGTGCAGTTCCGTTGACGGCCTTAAAGGCCAGCACCATCGTCTTGAATTGGATGCAGGCCGCAACAGGAAGCCAGTGGAGGTCACGGAGGAGGGGGGTCAGATGGGAGAATATGGGTAGATTGAAAATGAGGCACGCTGCAGCTATCTGGATACGCTGCAACAGTTTAATCGCAGAGGCTGGGAGTCCAGCCAAGAGCGAGTTGCAGTAGCCCAGGCGGGAGATGACCAGCGCTTGGACCAGGAGTTGTGTTGCGTCCTTTGTGAGGAAAGACCGGATCTTGAGGATGTTGTAGAGGGCAAATCTGCAGGATCGCGCCACAGCATTGATGTTGAGGGTACAGGATAGTCCGTCGTCGAGGATTACACCCAGGTTGCTCGCAGTCGATGAAGGCGATACTGTGACACCCTCGACAGTGACTAACAGGGCCATGCGAGGGCAGTCTTTCCCCGGGATGAGAGGAGTTCAGTTTTACTAAGGTTGAGCTTGAGGTGATGTGCAGTTGTCCAGGCGGAGATGTCTGGCAGACATTCTGAGATGCGTGTTGCAACGTGAAATCAGTTTCACATTAAATTTTTACGGTATGACCTGACTTTCATATCAAGAGGTGGAAGTGATGAAAGTGGAGTTACAGGAGAGAAAGCTATCAAGTCAGTGACCGCAGTTTGAAACTGCATTTCAATATTTGTGAGTGTGAAACCAGTGACCACCGGACAAATTCCAGCCTGTTGAAGCAACAAGTGCCGCAACTGGGACAATAGAGCCTTCTCCTCTGCTGCCCCCACCCGCTTAACAAAGCTGGTGTCTTAAGCATCTCAAGCCGACAACCTCTCGCTAATATGTCCGCTATTAGTATGTAGTTGTTTGTGTGTGTGTGTGTGTGTGTCTGTATGTGTGTGTCTGTATGTGTGTATTATGTGTTTGTGGTGTGTGGTGGTGGTGAGGGGACAACTGTAGCTGCAGGAGGCAGCATGATGCAGTGGAAAAAAATATTATTAACATCAAAATAGTGAGTGCATGAGAGAGAGAGAGGTAACATGCTCCACATAGAGCAGGACAACACCCATGTGGCAGGAAATGCACTTTGATGGTATATTCTGTGATAACCAATCAGAAGCATTCCATTGTCTGAGCGTCTTGAACACGTCACCACCTTCACCCTCTGAAATACAAACACGTCCCCTCATAAAGTCAGTGTCAAGATGATCGTGTTCTGCGTTACACTGCTTCTCCTTCATCAAGGATGTAAGTGCTGTCAAACCATGACGATTACATTTTCTCATTTAAATGTGTGTATGAAACTAGATGTAGAGTATGGTGGTTAGTGTGGTTATCTTTTTGTCTTATTTGTTTTTTTTACGTTATACTCTAATTGTCATTTACTGATTAATCTATTGTACGTTTTAATTTCTTTTAGATGCACTGGTTCCAGTGACCACAGTTCAACTTGGTGAACCTGTGACCTTCACATGTGTTCTGCCTTCTGAAGGGTTGGGCAGTAAACTTCTTTACTGGTACAAGCAGAGTGTCGGAGATAATCTGAAATTAATTGTGGCACATGTGACAGATTCAAAAACTGTGTTCGGACCAGATTTTTCTGAATCTAGATTGGATCTGAAAGTTGAGAAGAATTTTAGTAAACTGATCATTTTGAGAACAATTGAAGAAGACGAGGGAATGTATCACTGTGCAGTCATAGGCTGGAATGAGAATTTTTGGAGTGGAACCTATTTGTCATTTAAAGGTAATTATGTGATCTGTTTTTTGCAACATTTTGAAGTCACTTTAACCACTTTCATCTTCATTGTGTTAATATTCTTTACCTTATCTGAAACATCACACAGGAAACACTCAGAGGACATCGAACTACACTGTTGTTCAGCAGCCGACAGCCTCTGATCCAGTCCGTCCAGGAGACTTGAAGACTCTCCAGTGTTCAGTCCTCTCTGACTCTGAGACTAAAACATGTCCAGGAGATCACAGTGTGTTCTGGTTCGGAGTCGGATCAGATAAATCTCGTCCGAACATCCTCTACACTGATGGAAACAGACGTGATGAATGTGAAGACAGATCTGACACTCAGAAAAGCTGCGTTTACCACTTCTCTAAGAACGTCAGCTCCTCTGATGATGGAACTTTCTACTGTGCTGTGGCCACATGTGGAGAGATACTGTTTGGAAATGGAGCTCAAGTGGAAACCGGTATGAGTTCAGTCCTGGAGGTCATATTCAAAGCATGTTAATGACATAATGATTGATACATTATTTCCTTTGTTTTCTCGAGAAAACAGTGAGTCCTGAATTTATTGCTCTGGTGATAGCAATAATCTGCTTGGTCATTTCTCTGATTGGAAATATTGTTTTCGTCTGTCGCCGAACTTCAAGATCAATATGTGAACAATGTAAAGGTAAGTGTTGTTGACTGACTCAAGAATTGTATGACTTGAAAAGTTCATAAAATGTAGGAAGAGTACCATCACGCAGGACAGAATGAACTTGAACCTCGTGTTCTGGGATAAAATAATGAATGTCACTAAATATCTGTTATTTTTCACATTATTAATTCATGTATCATCAAACATGCAGCACAATTTAAGTCACCAAATAGTTTTTTTCCTCATCTTAGTAATGATCAATCTCCAAAAGGATTCATTTTCAATTTTTATTGAAATTATTGAAACCAGTTGAATCAGCGGAGGATCCTTATGTAAAAATCTGATTTAGAACAAAATGTTCTTGTTTTCATTGAATGGCAGGAATAGAAGACATACCTTCACAAGGAAGAAATGACAACTCGAGCCAACCAGTACGTGATAATGTAAGTACTGTTATTTCATCAACATAATTCCCAGCAGCTCTGCATAAAAAAATGACTATACTTTCTAAAGAGCCATTTATCTGCTGCACAGATTGAAGGTGGAGATGATCTGAACTATGCTGCGTTGCATTTAACTGGCCGGAAAGCTACAAGAGGACGAAAGAAGAAAGAGTTGAAGACTGAAGAAAGTGTGTATTCTCAAATTAGATGCTGAATGTGAAAGTGTGTCCATGAAATCGTGTGAACCGTTGGTTTACAGTACTGGCTGATTGACAGTGTAAATAAAGAATGTTGTGGCTTTCCTTCAAACTATAAAGAGAATGAGGTGTTTCATGATAGGTGTTTGCATTTACTTGCCCTAGCTGACTTAAGTCAAGAAATAATACTCACAAACTTTAACAGAGCTATTAAAGTCTATAACTTTTTTTTTACATATCTTTCAAGCAATTACATTTCTGCTTTTATTGTGTCAGTTGAAATCATTTCTTTTCTGTATTTGAAATCTGAGGATTAAAACAAATTGATCAAAAGCTTTGTGAGTGTTAAATGTTGATGTTCAACAGGCCTGGTTACATCGGAAAACATTACGTTGGACCAAACGTAGCAAGTGCGGCCACAGATCACAGGTAGGGGCCAATCTAGTCTGGTAGAGCACATGACAAGAGAAATTGAGAACTGTGCAAGGAATGAAATGGGAGGCAATATAACTGGTCTTCTCAGGTTTTACTGGCTGCAATTGATATTGCTTCAATCACATTAGCTTTAGTGGAACAATGGATTTCAAAGAAGGGCTTCAGCAGTATGATTGGTCAAACTAAGGAGGTAGCTTCCAAAGTCAGAGCTCTGTGAAAATTCAACTTCTTGTTATTATTCCTCCAATGTGGCTCAGATAGAAAACACAGTGCATGAAAACATGAAGATTGAATATATATACATAATATTATACATTATACATCATATATATAATACCACACAACCAAAACAAACATGAAGTAGCAATATAGAGGAACTTTCAGTTTTAACTTATCTGTGGTTTGAAAAACACATACTTAGCTATCAATTATTATGTGCTTCAAATCAAATCCAATTCCCAAATCAATGAAACTCCATACCACGTTCTACCTGCTACCTTGCATCCAGGTAGATTTACACATAGCACACACACACACACACACACACACACACACACACACACACACACTCACTCACTCACTCACTCACTCACACATGATATAATGGATTGCACTCATGTTCTTGCCAGACCTGCCCTACTCTGCCTCTGATTGGTTGGCATTTGTGGTTACGTTCTTTGTGCTTGACTTAAACTGTTAAATCTCACAGTACCACTGTAACCTCCTTGAACAGAGGAGGTGACCTTCGACATTACTTATCACCCACCTACAATGCTGCACTGAGTTCCCTCCCCAGACAGCTTAGCTAGAACTGAAGAAGCCTCTTGGATGAGACGTGAAACATCTTCAAGAAACTGAGATAACTTCAGTTTCCTAAAATAAATAACTTGATGACTGAGAACCTTCATTAGCAGTTCCTCTGGTAATTTTTGCTTTTTTTGTCTCACAGTTGTCTCAAACAAACAGCCAGCGGCAGAGCTGCTGCAGCGTACTGTAAGCCGTAGTTGCCCCACAGGTAAAGACACCACCAGGACTGGCTGTTGCCACTGAAAGTGTGTTTGGGCTTGTTAGGTAGAGACAGGCGAGACCGCGAGATCCCGCGATAAACTGTGTGCATTTTTATCATTTTAAGCAATTGTAAGGAGTGTACTCACCATCCACTCCCAAAACTCCTGCAATTAAATGCCAGGCTTTGTCCTTTATTCCATTGTCCTTATAAAAAGGATCTGTTATGTCATAAATGATTGTATGCTGTTCCACTTCAACTATCAGTCTCTCGTCATCCATGTCGCCAACCCTCTAAGACCCTTTGATTGATTGACTGCTGACCTAGTGCCCTCGGTCATGACGTAATGTTGATGTGAAGTTGTGATGGACTACATGAACCGCGTATTGTGTTTTACTTTGAAAGGGGGCAGAAGTGTTTTACATTGATGCTGTGTTGGACTTCCTGTCTGGTGCAAACTGCTCTGTTGAACTTCACACGGTTTAGCAATGGCTCCGTCAAAAAATAGAAGTGCTACTGGAGCCTCTGCTGGGACGCTGCGGAGACGTTACGTGGCGTGCCCGGTGGGGATGGTTTCATTGATTAGAGTGGCATCCCTGGTGGAAATTAGGCTTGACAGGAGCAGCAGAGGACTGGGAAAAAGGCTAAAGAGATTTTGTGTTTACCAGTAAAACTACATATTATAATCTGCTGAAAACAAACACTACCAGAGCTACTGTGTCAGTGGACAGTTTGAGTCAAGTATAGAGAACACAACTAACAAGGCCAACCAATCAGAGAAATAGTCGGGCGGGTCTTGAGATGTGTCCTTTTAGCCACCAAAAAAATCTATATATCGGGCCTGTGCCACAAAGCTATTAGCCTATAAATTAGTCATCATATAATTTATGTACTTTTAGCTTCTTAATATATGTAAATGTGTGGTCTGTATGAAATTACACAAAGCAGTTTTCCAGCCTGTTTACAGCAAGCAGATTTTGTAGAGACAAACTCTCGCTCATATGGTCGTTAATAGTATGCTGGTGTGTGTGTGTGTGTGTGTATTATGTGCTTATGTCAGTGTGGTAGTGGTGAGGGGACAACTGCAGCTGCAGGAAGCAGCGTGATGCAGTGGAAACAAATCTTAATTAACATCAAATAGAGAGTGCAGGAGAGAGAGGTAACATGCTCCAGATAGAGTAGGACAACACGTGTGTGGCAGGAAATGTACTTTGAATGTATATTCTGTGATAACCAATCAGAAGCATTAGATGGTTTGATGTACCACGACCACGTCAGCACCTTCACTCTCTGAAATACAAAAAAAGTTTCCTTATAAAGTCAGTGTCAAGATGATCGTGTTCTGGGTTACACTGCTTCTCCTTCATCAAGGGCGTAAGTGCTGTCGAACCATGACGATTATATTTTCTCTTTAAAGTATCTTAACGCAAACTAGATGTAGAGTGTTGTGGTTGGTGTGATTATCTTTTATCTTATTTATCTTCTTCTTATATTATACTTTGTCATTTATGGATTAATCTATTGTAAATTTTAATTTCTTTTAGATGCACTGGTTCCAGTGACCACAGTTCAACTTGGTGAACCTGTGACCTTCACATGTGTTCTGCCTTCCGATGAGTTGGGCAGTAAACCTCTTTACTGGTACAAGCAGAGTGTCGGAGATGATCTGAAATTAATTGTATCATTAAGGAAACATTCAAACCCTTTGTACAAACCAGAGTTTTCTGCCTCTAGATTGGATCTGAAAGTTGAGAAGAATATTAATAAACTGACGATTTTCAGCACAATTAAAGAAGACGAGGGAATGTATCA
This sequence comes from Lagodon rhomboides, assembly GCA_039737535.1. Lineage (NCBI taxonomy): Eukaryota > Metazoa > Chordata > Actinopteri > Spariformes > Sparidae > Lagodon > Lagodon rhomboides. The sequence goes on from JBBNBP010000510.1 coordinate 8,815, forward strand.
CTGTGCTGTCATAGACTGGAATGAGAATTTTTGGAGTGGAACCTATTTGTCATTAAAAGGTAATTATGTGATCTGTTTTTTGCAACATTTTGAAGTCACTTTAACCACTTTCATCTTCATTATGTTAATGTTCTTTCATTTAACTGATTTACTGTCATTAAATGTGTTAAGCTCTGATTGATTTCAACTTTAAACATGCATTTGACACAGTTTTGCATCACACAGGAAACACTCAGAGGACATCAGACTACACTGTCGTTCAGCAGCCGACAGCCTCTGATCCAATCCGTCCAGGAGACTTGAAGACTCTCCAGTGTTCAGTCCTCTCTGACTCTGAGACTAAAACATGTCCAGGAGATCACAGTGTGTTCTGGTTCAGAGTCGGATCAGATAAATCTCATCCGAACATCCTCTACACTGATGGAAACAGACGTGATGAATGCGAAGACAGATCGGACACTCAGAAAAGCTGCGTTTATCACTTCTCTAAGAACGTCAGCTCCTCTGATGCTGGAACTTTGTACTGTGCTGTGGCCACATGTGGAGCGATACTGTTTGGAAATGGAGCTAAAGTGGAAATCGGTATGATTCTGTGTTCAATACTGGTATTCATAACATTTTATGAACTTCATGACTGGTAAGTTTTTCTCTTTTTTGTCTAGAGCGAAGAATGAGTCCCGAATTTATTGCTCTGGTGATAGCAATAATCTGCTTGGTCATTTCTCTGATTGGAAATATTGTTTTCATCTGTCGCCGACCTTCAAGATCAATATGTGAACAATGTAAAGGTAAGTGCTGTTGACTGAATCAAGTTCATATAATGTAGGAAAAGTACTATCGCACAGGACAGGATGAACTTCAACCTCATGTTCTGGGATAAAATAATTAATATCAGTAAATATGTGTTATTTTACAGATTATTAATTCATGTATCATCAAACATGCAGCACAATTTAAGTCACCAAATTGCTTTTTCCTTGTACATTATGCAACCTCGGTAATGATAGATCTCCAACAGGATTCATTTTCAATTTTGATTGATATTTGTTGAATCAGTGGAGGATCCGTTTAGAAAAATTAGGTTTAGAACAAAATGTTCTTGTTTTCATTGAATGGCAGGAATAGAAGACATACCTTCACAAGCAAGAAATGATAACTCGAGCCAACCAGTACGTGATAATGTAAGTACTGTTATTTCATTAACACAATTCCCAGCAGCTCTGCATAAAAACATGACTATAATGTCTGACAAGCCTTTTATCTGCTGCACAGATTGAAGGTGGAGATGATCTGAACTACAGTGCATTCCATATTCCTGGAAGGGCAGTTTCAAGAGGACAAATGAAGAAAGAGTTGAAGACTGACGAAAGAGTGTATTCTCAAGTTAGATGCTGAATGTGAAAGTGTGTCCATGAAATCGTGTGAATCGTTGGTTTACAGTACTGGCTGATTGACAGTGTAAATAAATAATGGTGTGGTTTCCCTTCAAACTATATTGAGAATGATGTGTTTCATGATAAAAGCCACAACCATCCTGCAGCACATGCTCTTTATATTTCATGCATGTGTATCGATCATTACATTATATTCTGTGTTTGCATTTCCTTGCCCTAGCTGACTTAAGTCAAGAAATAATACTCACAAACTTTAACAGAGCTATTAATGTCTATACGTTTTTCATTACATATCTTACAAGCAATTAGATTTCTGCCTTTATTGTATTAGTTGAAATAATGTACTTTCTGTGTTTGAAATCTGAGGATTAAAACAAATTGATCAAAAGCTTTGTGAGTGTTAAATGTTGATGTTCAACAGGCCTGCTTACAGCATAAAACAAAACGTCGGACCAAACGTAGCAAGTGCAGCCACAGATCACAGGTAGGGGCGAATCTAGACTGGGAGAGCAAAACTTAAATCCACATGAAAACAGAAATTGATATTGCTTTAATCACATTAGCTTTTGCGGAACAATGGATTTCAAAGAAGGGCTTCAGCAGTGTGATTGGTCAAACTAAGGAGGTAGCTTCCACAGTCAGAGCTCTATGAAAATTCAAATTTGTGTTACTATTTCTCCAATGTGGCTCAGCAAGAAAACAGTGCATGAAAACGTAAAGAGGGAATACATATACATAATATCATACATTATACATCATATATATAATATCACACAAACAGAACAAACATGAAGTAGCAACATAGAGGAACTTTCAGTTTTAACTTATCTGTGGTTTGAAAAAAACATACTTAGCTATCAATTATTATGTGCTTCAATTCAAATCCAATTCCCAAATCAATAAAACTCCATACCACATTCTAACTGCTACCTTGCATCCAGGTAGATTTACACATAGCACACACACACACACACACACACACACACACACACACACACACACACACACACACACACACATGATATAATGGATCCCACTCAAGATCTTGCAAGATCTGCTCTACTCTGCCACTCATTGGTTGGCATTTTTGATTACGTTCTCTGTGCTTGACTTAAAGTGTTCACTCACACAGTACTTCTGGTGAGGTCTGCTTTTGGTTGTTTATAAAATGTAGTTTCATGGGTAAACACACCGACCTCTTCAGCTTCTCTCTCTGTCTTCTGCTGCTCTTGTCTGGATCAGTCATCTTCTTTAGATGCTCTTTAAAGGGTCTCTCAGCTTGTTAGGTAGAGTGGACAGGTGGGCTGCCCTGTTGCTGCTCCGCTACCCGGCCTGTCTGCTCTACCCAACGAGGTAAGAACACCACAAGGACTGGCTGTCACAACTGCAGTTTGTTTGGACTTGTTAGGTAGAGACATACCAGGTGGTGCCTGTCTGCTCTTCAGGTCGAGCGCAGAGACACTCTGAAGTGCAGTTCCTGAGGATGAGTGACCCTGACAGGAGCAGCAGAGGACCAGGAGAAAGGCTGAAGAGGTGATGTGTTTACCTGCAAAACTACCTGCTGAAAACAGACACTACCAGAGCTACTGTTTGAGTGAACAATTTGAGTCAAGCATAGAGAACACAACTAACAAGGCCAACCAATCAGTCATAGTCGGGCGGGTCTTGCGATATGTCCTGTTAGCCACCAAAAAATCTTTATATCAGGGTCTTGTGCCACAAAGCTATTAGCCTATAAATTAGTCATCACATAACTTCTGTATTTTTTTTTATATCTCTAAATATGTGATCTCTATGAAATTACACATGTACCAATAATTTGTAGCAAGTTTAAAGGCACCAGAATACATGAAAAGACATCTACTCTGTTAAAAATGTGCGATGGGAGAACCCCAAGACCCTCGTTAGATTGTCCCACCCACATTTGAAATGCTTCCTATGCCCTTGACCGCTGATAGTTATCAGCAGGTAAAAATGAAAAACCATTCCAAAATGAGAATGCATGTTGAAAAGTTACTGAAATTCCAAATAAAAATCTTTATGAACACCAAATAGTTTAGTGAGTACATAAGAGAGAGAGAGAGAGAGAGAGAGAGAGAGAGAGAGAGAGAGAGAGAGAGTGGGTGAGAGGTAACATGCTCCACATAGAGCAGGACAACACCCCTCTGACAGGAAATGCACTTTGTATATTCTGTGATAACCAATCAGAAGCATTAGATTGTCTGAGCCCCTTGACCACGTCACCACCTTCACTCTGAAATACAAACAAGTTTCCTCATAAAGTCAGTGTCAAGATGATTGTGTTCTGCGTTACACTGCTTCTCCTTCATCAAGGATGTAAGTGCTGTCGAATCATGACGATTATATTTTCTCATTTAAGTATCTGTATGAAACTAGATGTAGAGTATGGTGGTTAGTGTGATTATCTTTTATGTTATTATTATTATTATTTTGTTTACATTATACTCTAATTGTCATTTACTGATTAATCTATCATACGTTTTAATTTCATTTAGATGCACTGGTTCCAGTGACCACAGTTCAACTTGGTGAACCTGTGACCTTCACATGTGTTCTGACTTTCGATGAGGCGGGCGGTAAACTTCTTTACTGGTACAAGCAGAGTCTCGGAGACGATCTGAAATTAATTGCAACATTTGTGAAAAATTCAAACCCTGTGTTCGAACCAGAGTTTTCTGCCTCTAGATTGGATCTGAAAGTTGAGAAGGATATTAGTAATCTGACCATTTTTAACACAATTGAAAAAGACGAGGGAATGTATCACTGTGCAGTCATCGACTGGAATGAGAATTTTTGGAGTGGAACCTATTTGTCATTAAAAGGTACATATGTGATCTGTTTTTGTAATGTTTTGGAATAACTTTAACCACTTTTGAGTTAATGTTCATTAACTTAACTGAAAAATACACAGGAAACACTCAGAGGACATCAGACTACACTGTTGTTCAGCGGCCGACAGCCTCTGATCCAGTCCGTCCAGGACACTTGAAGACTCTCCAGTGTTCAGTCCTCTCTGACTCTGAGAATAAAACATGTCCAGGAGATCACAGTGTGTTCTGGTTCAGAGTCGGATCAGATAAATCTCATCCAAACATCCTCTACACTGATGGAAACAGACGTGATGAATGTGAAGACAGATCTGACACTCAGAAAAGCTGCGTTTACCACTTCTCTAAGAACGTCAGCTCCTCTGATGCTGGAACTTTCTACTGTGCTGTGGCCACATGTGGAGAGATACTGTTTGGAAATGCTCAAGTGGAAACCGGTATGATTCTGAGTTCAGTACTGGAGGTCATATTCAAAGCATGTCAATGACATAATGATTGATATGTTATTTCCTTTATTGTCTTGAGAAAACAGGGAGTCCTGAATTAATTGCTCTGGTGATAGCAATAATCTGCTTGGTCATTTCTCTCATTGGAAATATTGTTTTCATCTGTCGCCGAACTTCAAGATCAATATGTGAACAAGTTAAAGGTAAGTGTTGTTGACTAAATCAACAATTTTATGACTTTAAAAGTTCCATCACACAGGACAGGATGAACCTCAACTTCATGTTCTGGGATAAAATAACATACAGTAAATATCTGTTATTTTTCACATTATTAATTAATGTATCATCAAACATGCAGTACCATTTAAGTCACCAAATTGTTTTTTCCTTGTACATTACACAATCTCAGTAATGGGAAATTTCCAATTCTATTCATTTTAAATTTTAATTGAAATTTGTTGAATCAGTGGAGGATCTTTATGTGAAAATTAGATTCAGAACAAAATGTTCTTGTTTTTATTGAACGTCAGGAATAGAAGACATACCTTCACAAGCAAGAAATGAAAACGCAAGCCAACCAGTACGTGATAATGTAAGTACTGCCAATTCATTAACATAATTCCCAGCAGCTCTGCATAAAAACATGACTATACTGTCTGAAGAGCCATTTATCTGCTGCACAGATGGAAGGTGGAGATGATCTGAACTATGCTGCGTTGCATTTCACTGGACGGAAAGCTACAAGAGGACATATGAAGAAAGAGTTGAAGACTGAAGAAAGTGTGTATTCGCAAGTTAGATGCTGAATGTGAAAGTGTGTCCATGAAATCGTGTGAATCGTAGGTTTAAAGTACTGGCTGATTGACAGTGTATAAAAAAATGTTGTGGCTTCCCTTCAAACTACAATGAGAATGATGTGTTTCATAATAAAAGCCACAACCATCCGGCAGTACACGCTCTTTATATTTCATGCATGTATATCGACCATTGCATTATATTATGTGTTTGCATTTACTTGCCCTAGCTGACCTAAGTCAAGAAATAATACTCACAAACTTTAACAGAGCCATTAAAGTCTATAACTTTCTTCATTACATATCATTCAAGCAATTAGATTTCTGCTTTTATTGTATTAGCTGAAAGAATTTATTTTCTGTATTTGAAATCTGAGGATTAAAACAAATTGATCAAAAGCTTTGTGAGTGTTAAATGTTGATGTTCAACAAGCGTGGTTACAGCGGAAAACATAACGTCGGACCAAACGTAGCAAGTGTAGCCACAGATCACAGGTAGGGGCGAATCTAGTCTGGGAGAGCAAAACTTAAATCCACATGAAAACAGAAATTGATATTGCTTTAATCACATTAGCTTTAGTGGAACAATGGATTTCAAGGAAGGGCTTCAGCAGTGTGATTGGTCACACTAAGGAGGTACCTTCCAAAGTCAGAGCTCTATGAAAATTCAACTTCATGTTACTATTTCTCCAATGTGACTCAGCAAGAAAATGCCTGTAATAATCTTTGGGATGCTCGTGATGGGAATTTAACTTGGATGGCTGCAAACAATGCTGTGACTACATCAGCAGTAGGAGAGAATTCTTCTTTCAGTGCCTGAAAAAGCTCTCTGTAGTCATCTTGGACACTATGGTGTTGCTTTGGCAGACACTCTGTAGTGTAGCTTGGGGGAGTACACTAGCCTAACCAAACTGTGTGCTGGCCTACACCATAGGGGGTAGCTTCCTGTGGAGTAGGGGTGGCTATGGCACAATCTAGTGGCTCTGATTGGGGCCAATAAAGATAAACACAGTTTACAAGCATAACTTTGTTTACCAAACCTTAAACATGCACTAACTGGAATGCAGGGCAGCAACAATCAGAGGATTGTCTCTTAAAGTTGACTCCGGCTGAAACACGTGGTAGTATCAGCTAAGGTACAAAACTTTTCACGTTTCACAAGGCTGGTAGCACGCTGTGGCTCTATCTCTGGCTCTACTTCTTACTCAGGCTGAAATGCGAGGCAATAACAGCCAGAAATACACTTTTATGTATCACAGGGCCGGTGGCATGCTGTGATTAACGTGAGGAACACTCAAATCGTCATCAACAGCTCGGCTATTGATACAGGATATTCAAATGCTGAACTGAAATTTTCACAATTTCTACAGAGCACTTTCAACTTGAATCGATAGCAGCAATAGCAAATGGCTCAAAGTGGCAGTTAATAACTTAAAAGATTTTGGTTCATCAAATGGGTTATAAATTTGATTGATAACTCAATTCTCATCACACTGCAATTGTTTGTAAGTACAAATCAACGTCTACTCCTGTAGTAGGCTAGTGGTTAAATGTAAGGACTTGGGTCAATGGTTCAAGATGTGATTCTCAAATTTTAGCACTGTCCAAATTAGGCTGATATTAATATTGCACATTTATGAATGATCGCCAACAGTACACCGCCTCACACGGGGCACCATTTATGATGGACCTTGCATTACACAAGGCACAATTTAGTAGTGTTTATGCAACATTAAAAGGGTGATTTAGGTTACATTAGGCTATCAATAATAATTAATGATTATCAGGGATAATTATCAATTATGATAAATAATATGATCCAATTTACATTAGATCACCTCGGGGCACCACCCTTGAAGAAGGGAAAACATAGCAAATTTACCAAATCGATCTCATAAATAGGTACTAAACTGTTAATAACTCTGATTAATAAGTAACTTAATAACTACCACCAAATATACCATAACAGCTAGTAATGGTTGAAGGATTTTGGAGTTCTTGACAGTGTAGAGGTTGGCAACTTTCACTCTTGTACAATATTAAATAGACAGCAAAAAGGTTCAAAAGTCTTTATTCAACACAAAGATGAAAGCACACAATCTAACTAACGTGTACTATATACAGGTGTGTGTGTGTGTGTGTGTGTGTGTGTCTGGCAGAACAAAGAAACGATGGTAGTCGCTGATATCACATGTGGTAGTGATGTGCTCTAGGCTCAAGGAATGTGTGTGTGTGACGTGATGCCAGGTTAGAGGAGATAGTTAGTTGCATGCAGAGGCCCTGAGTCTGTGTGAAGCATCATTCAACGTTGAATTAGTCGTCTAGGAAAGCAAACTACCAATAACCTGACCTGAGGTCACAATAACACCAACAGTGACCAAACACATATATTGAACACATATGCATTATATCAACCAGAGTTTAAAGTCATGTGCTTAGCTGTGCTATGCTATGCTATCTAAGCCCAGTTCAACGTTACCAGTCTTTGAAGAAAAGGTGCTGGTGGTTGCATAAGAAGGTTGGGATTCAAATGTTGAATTCTGTTCTTGCTGTGCAAGGTCTGATGAAAGTCGGCAGAGGAGGAAACTGGTTACTCCTTCCCTTCGCAAGGATAGCAGCTCGGTGCTAACTTGCTTGGTGTTCCTCAGATTGGGAAGTTAGCTGGCGAGCTTTGTGTCACAGCTGCTAGTGCTAACTGATCTGGAATACTGGCAGGACCTCATGTCGCTGCAGTGAGGAGAAGTTCTTTGGGCCTGCTGCAAATGCAGCTTGCAGCTCTTCACAGCTGTTAGGCCTAGAAGAAGAGATCTTGAGGGCATCTTGTCTGCTTTTCAGGTCGAGTGCAGAGACACTCTGAAGTGCAGCTCCTGAGGATGAGTGACCCTGACAGGAGCAGCAGAGGACCGGGAGAAAGGCTGAAGAGGTGATGTGTTTACCTGCAAAACTACATCTTATAATCTGCTGAAAACAGACATTACCAGAGCTACTGTGTGAGTGAAAAGTTTTAGTCAAGCATAGAGAACACAACTAACAAGGCCAACCAATCAGAGACATAGTTGGGCTTGTCTTGCGATATGTAGTTTTAGCCACCAGAAATCTATATATCCGGAGTCTGTGCCACAAAGCTATTAGCCTATACATTAGTCATCATATAATTTCTGTACTTTTAGCT
>JBBNBP010000512.1:0-36727 GCA_039737535.1 Lagodon rhomboides
TTGATAATCGTAATTAATCACTGGGATCAATTATACACTCGTAAAAGGGGCACCACCTCCGTTGTTTGATCTGTTTGAATAACCCGGAGGAAATTATTCAAATCTGGACTAAACAAGTTTAGTTTATAACAGTCCTAATCAATTTAAATGGACATATTCAATTTCATATTTCATGATTCATAATTCATAATTAAGTTCAATCTCATGTCTAAAGCAGCATTAAGTTCTTTTCACAGTTCCATGGTTCTCCACCTTTAAATTAAACTTGCACAGACAACGACATACAATTATATATGTTTATTAACTAACAGTTCAGGGTAAATAAATGAAATGGAAATTTAGACAAACAACAACAGAAAATAGAAAATAGAAAATGTGACTAATGTGCGGATGGTGAAATTGCGGGTCGGGTGAAAGTCTTTAAATATTACGAGAGTAATTTTAATTTCTAACGAGACCCTAACGGAATTTCTTTTAAGATCAAAAGATAGAAGATCAGGAGGTAGAAATCATAACCTAAGACACCAACTCATTTCTCACGTGTGTGAATTCATCTGTATGGAGATGTTCAGCCTGGGAGTCTGGGAGTCAGGACGTCCGGGCCTTGGTCTCCTCGGGTGCTCTTTGCTCGACTGCGGTCTGCAGGGTCGGTCCAGTAACCCGAGGGAAGTTGCGGCTCGTCCGGTACTCAGCTGATGACACTCTTGGTCCACGGCCCAGCGGGATGTCCGCTTGAGATCGTTGGGGGTCAAAGCCGGTCTGGCTTGGCAACAATGTCTCTTTCGTTGGAAACCCTTTTCACGGTTTCTGAAGCAGTCAGTTTCTGCAACGTCTTAATAAAGATCTTCTTGGTTGAGTGGTGGTTGTCTTAAGGTTATTAAGTAACAGTCAACTTGCTTGACTTAAGAAAAACTGGAAGATGCACGCTGGTCTGGCGGATCTTCTCTGTATAGTTACTCAGTAGAGGATGAATTAAATTGAATTCAGTTCCTCTGAGTCAGGCGGTGATACTTAGCGTTATATATTAAACAAAATCAAAACAAACAGAACTTCGTTCTGCTAGAGTTTAAAAGTAAAAATACTTAAAAGAATTGAGAGAAATCAACGTGTGGTTGGTTTCTGTGGAGATCGCTGTGTCGCAAAGTCAAAGTTAAAATAAAAGTAAAAACTTAACAAAAAGAAAAGAGAAGGGCGCTGGCAAGCGCCGGAGCGCGAGCTGAGGCCTGAGCCTGAGCATGAAGAGTAAGGGGTCAGAGTGTAAGAAGAGAAAGGAGAGAGCATGTCTCTGTGTTTTATTAGGCTCCCTGGGAGGGAGGAGTGATAGGTTCACGCCTTAGACTATATTGTAGCCTAAGTCTTTACTAACAAAACTTAATTTAAAGAAACTATATTTTTAATGGTTCAAGATTGTGTTTCACCTTTCCCAGAATTTCACCATGGCTTAATATGTGGATTATGCCTACGTGAAATAACATGGCAGAGTTGAAATCCTTAAAGTTCAGAAAGGGATAAAAATTTGATTACAAATAAACATGTGAATATGCAGTAGAACGGAGGACGAATACATATCTTTCCTGTTCAACATCAATACTTATTAACACAAACATGTTTAGAAACATTTAGTGGAAAATAAGAAGTCTTTAACAAAAAGTTCTCCTTGAAGTCTGATCCATCCAAGTCTCACCCTGTACCAGACACAGAACACAGAAAAGCATGTCGTAAATAAGGACTTGACAAAGGGGGTAAGGAAAGTAACCAGATACCATCTCCCTGTTGAGGCAAGGCGAGATGGAAAACACTCTTGATTTACAATTGCAGATAGGTTAATCATGACATCTTTTGAAGAAACGGATCATCTTCCTGTTGGAGCTCTGAAAGTGGATTCCTGAGAGGATAGAGGGTATCTGTCTGAAAATGGGGTACCTAGTGGTATTAGTTCACCATCGGTTCATCGTAAATAGCTAAGACAGCGTTTGTCTTGAAGGTTTTATTGCAAGAACAACATCGTACTCCTTTAGCCAGCTGTAGGGATCAGACTGAGGGGCGCCTGTCCTGAAAACAGTCTGCTTAGGAATGAAAGGGGTGATTAGTAATTAGACATTAGATGTTTGTGAAATCCAGACGTTCCTACATATCCCCCACTTCGATCAAATGACCGTGGTAGCAGGAACTTTGGATCGACGGAATCAGAGTCCATCGTCTCGGATTTCAGGTGGCACACTTCATGATCAGAGTTGGTGTCTGTTACTATCATGTGCTAAGGTCTAATCATATAGAAAAGAAAGAATGAAGAGGAAACAATACTGATAATCCTAACTTCTTCTGAGGGTTAATAGGAAGTATTAATCCTATAAGGCTACAGGGGCCTATGTTAGTAATTGTCATCATATTATCAACTAGCTGTAAGACTCGTCGGAGTCACGACCTTCAGATTAATTTAGCTAGTACATTCATGCATTTATCGAATTTACATTGTAAGACCTGTTTTTAGGTATGAAGTAGGCTTTATGAAGTCTTTTATAATACTCGTTAGGGGATTCTTGTCTTCCCTGTTTGACAGTTAAAGCGGCAGTTAGACCTGTCTTTTATGTGTATCTTTAGTATGTAACTTTTAAATTAATTTAGTAATGCTTTGCTGAGGCTTCATACTGTAGCTCTCTTTGACATGGCGAGGTTGTCGCTCGATGAATTTATTGAATTTCTGATTAGAGGTTACGTTTATTAGGTAGATCTTGTCATCAACGGTGACATTTGGGAATCTCCTTAGATAGAATTCTGTATCTTTTAGATAAGCACTGGTGTAGTCAATACCACCAGGTTTGGGTTCGAAACGGCTTATGTTTTGAGCAATTTTATCTAGGTTCCTGTTGAAAGGACATCGCGAATATTAAGCGCTTGAAAGAGGGACAGGCTGAGGTTAGGAAGACCTTTTAACTTTGTCACTCTGATCCTGTTCGGTCCGAGTGCGGACAGTGGGATCTATGCGGGACATATGTCGCGTCGGGGACATGCCTAATTGAGCATTCCTGTGGAATCTGCTCTTTTTACCTTCCTCATGAGAGTTTGTATCTATAGGCAATTTTGGAGATGAGCTATAGTCAAGAGAATGTTCTAATTCCCTTCTAACCTTGTTGAGCTCTCTTTGTTTCTGCATCTATTCAAGATGGGTATTGTCAATTTGATCCCTGGCATCTTTTAATGCCTGTTGCATGTCTTGAAGACATTTCTTTCACCTTCTATGAGTTGATATTCTGTTTTATCTAACTCTATCCTTTGGGCGTGAGGGATTTGTTTTAGCTCTGCGTTTCCTTTTTGCAGTTTAGCTTATTCAATCACTTGTTTTAACTTGAGACTCAGCTTAGTGTGGCCTTTTGCCATAACTAAGGACTTGTTTTGTCTCAATTAATGACTTCTTTGTCTCCTCACGTTGCTCTTTAAAGGGTTTATATTTGTTTATTTTTCCGACTCATATTTCAGCTAAAGCTTCTTCTAGCAATTGGTCTCTGCAATTTTTGTTTTAGTTTAGTTTTTTCAAAAAAAATTCATATAAAAAAAAAATATTTATTTGTTTATCTTAATTGAACTTTAAATTCTAATTGTTTACAATTAGAGGTAGAGTTTTCTTTGTTAATTAAGTCTATATTTGGGTGAAATTCAAAAACAGTAGGCGTTTTGGATTTCAGAGAACCTGATAGCTAATGTTTTAACAACAAAGGCTAAAGTATTCAATCTAAATGTAAAGCTACTTGGATTTGTAGTTAGCAGCTTAATTCTTTGACTTACATGCTCGTAGCATGTATCAAAAATCGAATTCCAAGTAATATTAAACGAAAATTTTCAATTAAATTTGGATTAAAGTTATCGAATATGTAGTTTACAACTTAATTATTTAATTTACCTGTATAATGAGACACATCCATTCACTGTAGTAGGTATTGCAGTATCACAGGTTTCAAATGTTACAATTTAGCAAATCGCTATGGGGAATTTCAGACAATTAAAGCTGAAAGACTCAATTCAATTAAACAAGTCAGTCATCATAGCTTGTAATTCAAACGTATTTGTTAATACAATCAGTCACCAGGGGTGATGTTACAAATTATATTTTAGCAGAGTTTAAATCTGTTTGCCAACATATGGAGCTATCACAAAACAAAAACCTTTATCGAATCATCCACCAGATGGAGATATCACAAAATGTTAAAATTTAACAGAGTCGGCCAACAGAGGGCACTATTGCAAATTTCGAACTTTTAATAAAGTTGAGCAACAGAGGGCGCTAATTTAAATTTTGGCATTTTACCTAAGTATCAGTAGAGGAAGTCAAGAGGAAGGACTTTTTATTTTAGCTCCGCCCACTGATATACCCCCCTGTCTTAACAGAGTTTGGCTCAGTGGGATTTTGGGCTCTAAGGGGTTCACTTCTAAGCTTTAAGAATTATAGCAGTTGAGTTCACTTTTCACACAACAGCAACTTCTGGGCGCGGCAGCCAGAAGTGATTTCTTCACACACACAAGTTTTTAGCACTTCTGAAAACATTCAACCCGCAACTAGCATAGCATTTGAGCTGATAGAGGTTTTCGGTCCTCATTTACACAGCAAAATACACTGTCCTTTGACAGACTGTTGCCACAGCAACTAATCTTGATACTACAAGGAGTACCTTTAAAGCCTCTCACTGTTAACACAGCTGTTTTCTGTTTAGGTAGCTAATCTAAATCAGAACACGCGAGGGTCTGAGAAAATTAAACATATTGCTGGAGCATCGCAGCCAATAGTAATTTTGACTCAGGATGATATCTAAATCCCTGGCACAGCGCAGCAGAATAGATTCATCAAACCGGTTAACTTAAGAAGTGTGCAACGACACTTATGCATGCAAATAAATCACAGAACTGGTACAACGCAGAATCTGTACACAAAACATTAACGCGCGATGGCACTAAACAAATTTTTAATTCACAGATCTGGTACGACGCAGAATCTGTACACAAAACATTAACGCGCGGTTGCGCTAAACAAATTTTTAATTCACAGATCTGGTACGACGCAGGATCTGTACACAAAACATTAATGCGCGGTTGCGCTAAACAAAAAAAATTTTAATTCACAGATCTGGTACGACGCAGAATCTGTAGTCAAATGATTCCAACATGTACGATGCTGGAAGGCTCTTTATCATTCACGGATCTGATTACAATGCAGAATCCGAACAAGTAATTACATATTAAGCAGCGACATTTATAGTTCAGCGAAATTTTATGTTCACACACCATTCAAGGTATGTGCAGTCAAGAATATAAAGTTAAGTATCGCCTTAATCACTCGGTGGACAGCTACACGTCATTAAAACAGCTTGGATTTTAATTAATACAACTGATGTTTGTCTGTACACCTTAATTTAATGCAGAGAACTGTGGTTTTTAGGTGTCCTCACATGGACGGCACCATAAATACTAAGTTGTCTGTACACATTAATTTAATGCGGAGAACTGTGGTTTTTAGGTGGCCTCACACGGGGCACCATTAATAAATGTAGGAGAAACACTACTTTGATAATCGTAATTAATCACTGGGATCAATTATACACTCGTAAAAGGGGCACCACCTCCGTTGTTTGATCTGTTTGAATAACCCGGAGGAAATTATTCAAATCTGGACTAAACAAGTTTAGTTTATAACAGTCCTAATCAATTTAAATGGACATATTCAATTTCATATTTCATGATTCATAATTCATAATTAAGTTCAATCTCATGTCTAAAGCAGCATTAAGTTCTTTTCACAGTTCCATGGTTCTCCACCTTTAAATTAAACTTGCACAGACAACGACATACAATTATATATGTTTATTAACTAACAGTTCAGGGTAAATAAATGAAATGGAAATTTAGACAAACAACAACAGAAAATAGAAAATAGAAAATGTGACTAATGTGCGGATGGTGAAATTGCGGGTCGGGTGAAAGTCTTTAAATATTACGAGAGTAATTTTAATTTCTAACGAGACCCTAACGGAATTTCTTTTAAGATCAAAAGATAGAAGATCAGGAGGTAGAAATCATAACCTAAGACACCAACTCATTTCTCACGTGTGTGAATTCATCTGTATGGAGATGTTCAGCCTGGGAGTCTGGGAGTCAGGACGTCCGGGCCTTGGTCTCCTCGGGTGCTCTTTGCTCGACTGCGGTCTGCAGGGTCGGTCCAGTAACCCGAGGGAAGTTGCGGCTCGTCCGGTACTCAGCTGATGACACTCTTGGTCCACGGCCCAGCGGGATGTCCGCTTGAGATCGTTGGGGGTCAAAGCCGGTCTGGCTTGGCAACAATGTCTCTTTCGTCTGGAAACCCTTTTCACGGTTTCTGAAGCAGTCAGTTTCTGCAACGTCTTAATAAAGATCTTCTTGGTTGAGTGGTGGTTGTCTTAAGGTTATTAAGTAACAGTCAACTTGCTTGACTTAAGAAAAACTGGAAGATGCACGCTGGTCTGGCGGATCTTCTCTGTATAGTTACTCAGTAGAGGATGAATTAAATTGAATTCAGTTCCTCTGAATCAGGCGGTGATACTTAGCGTTATATATTAAACAAAATCAAAACAAACAGAACT
Source organism: Lagodon rhomboides (assembly GCA_039737535.1). NCBI lineage: Eukaryota > Metazoa > Chordata > Actinopteri > Spariformes > Sparidae > Lagodon > Lagodon rhomboides. The sequence continues at coordinate 6,606 of JBBNBP010000512.1, forward strand.
TCGTTCTGCTAAAGTTTAAAAGTAACAATACTTAAAAGAATTGAGAGAAATCAACGTGTGGTTGGTTTCTGTGGAGATCGCTGTGTCGCAAAGTCAAAGTTAAAATAAAAGTAAAAACTTAACAAAAAGAAAAGAGAAGGGCGCTGGCAAGCGCCGGAGCGCGAGCTGAGGCCTGAGCCTGAGCATGAAGAGTAAGGGGTCAGAGTGTAAGAAGAGAAAGGAGAGAGCATGTCTCTGTGTTTTATTAGGCTCCCTGGGAGGGAGGAGTGATAGGTTCACGCCTTAGACTATATTGTAGCCTAAGTCTTTACTAACAAAACTTAATTTAAAGAAACTATATTTTTAATGGTTCAAGATTGTGTTTCACCTTTCCCAGAATTTCACCATGGCTTAATATGTGGATTATGCCTACGTGAAATAACATGGCAGAGTTGAAATCCTTAAAGTTCAGAAAGGGATAAAAATTTGATTACAAATAAACATGTGAATATGCAGTAGAACGGAGGACGAATACATATCTTTCCTGTTCAACATCAATACTTATTAACACAAACATGTTTAGAAACATTTAGTGGAAAATAAGAAGTCTTTAACAAAAAGTTCTCCTTGAAGTCTGATCCATCCAAGTCTCACCCTGTACCAGACACAGAACACAGAAAAGCATGTCGTAAATAAGGACTTGACAAAGGGGGTAAGGAAAGTAACCAGATACCATCTCCCTGTTGAGGCAAGGCGAGATGGAAAACACTCTTGATTTACAATTGCAGATAGGTTAATCATGACATCTTTTGAAGAAACGGATCATCTTCCTGTTGGAGCTCTGAAAGTGGATTCCTGAGAGGATAGAGGGTCTCTGTCTGAAAATGGGGTACCTAGTGGTGTTAGTTCACCATCGGTTCATCGTAAATAGCTAAGACAGCGTTTGTCTTGAAGGTTTTATTGCAAGAACAACATCGTACTCCTTTAGCCAGCTGTAGGGATCAGACTGAGGGGCGCCTGTCCTGAAAACAGTCTGCTTAGGAATGAAAGGGGTGATTAGTAATTAGACATTAGATGTTTGTGAAATCCAGACGTTCCTACAAGATACCTGAATGTCCTGCCTTTGAGCCTTTGAGCCTTTGAGCACCATCATTGTTTCACCGAAAAGACAACCCTAAGACTATTAGATCTTTGATGATGCTCACCTGTTTCTAAAAGGTGGAAACCAGGTGTTGGTGTCCACCTTTTAGAAACAGGTGAGCATCATCAAAGATCTCATAGTCTTAGGGTTGAGGGTCAAGGTGTTTCTAAAAGGTGGAACCCTTTAGAACCCTTTTTTTGGCAGATCTCCAGCACACTGGGCTCTTTGACCAATGAGAGTGTCATGAGATACTTTTGTTGGTTGTGAAATGAACAAATAAAGATTGATTCATTGAAATGTTGGAGTCTTTCTCTCTTTGTTAGTTTCTAATAGTCGAACAGTTTTCTGTTCAGGTGTGTAGAAACAGACGATTAGATCTTTGATGATGCAACAAAGTTTTAAAGACATCCAAGCGTTCAGCTGCTGATGGTTCATCGCCCCATAAAGCTTCCATCTCTCAGGAATACAACCCTCCCCTTCCCCCCGGGCGCTGGAGGTTCTTCTCTGGGCACTGTTCAGTCCGTACTTCAGACTTCACTCAGTTTTATAAGAATTGAACCCAAACAAGACTCAAACCCAGAACCTCAGAACTTCTATCCCTGGTGTCACCCTGCTGTCACCCTGCTGAGCTAACAGGATGACATCACAAAGAGTCTCTCAGAGGTTTTCACTCGTTCTTCTGAGCAGCAACTTTATAAAGAGTCAGGATTCAAACCTACAACCTCCAGACCAGCTCATCAGATACCTGAGTGTCCTGCCTTTGACTCTTTTAAGAGCTGTTTGTCAAAACTCAGATTGCCTCAAGGATCAAACTCACAAGCTCAGACCTTCAGGACAGTCCTCTGACACACTGAGCTACCTGGACGTCAGGTGCATGAACCTGAACTTTAGTTTTTGTCCAGGCTGTCTCAGTTTGTCCGTCTGTGTTTCCATCAGGGCGGTTCCCAGCCCAAACATCGGTTCAACAGCAGCTCGATGTATCAGGACGTCACCCTGCTGCTCCGTACTCCTCCAACCTCAGCGAGGTCTAAACCAAACCACAAGACTTTACTGTTTCACTGTCGTGTGCTAACGTTCCATATGAAGCCTGAAACAGTGAACCGCTCCTGATGGAGCAGAACATGTTGGTCAGACGCAGCATTTAACTTGTGATGGAGTGAGAAAACATTTACTAGCATCAATAACCAGGTCTTGAACTTGCACACTGAAGTCTTTGCCTCCTAAGTTCAGACCGCTACACTAACATGTGAGCACACTTCACTGACCATGACTGAGACTAGACATCAGCTAAATCCCAGCTGGTCTTCCACCCACAGTCATGAGGTTCTCAGTCAGCGACCAGACCACCAGACTGACGTGACGACACACACGGTTGAGTCGTCACGTTGAGACAAACAGACTCCATGTTTCTACTCAAAGACAGAAAGAAGTTCATGTAGAACTTCTGCTGAATTCACAAGAAGGAACAAACGATGAAGAGTTAGTCAGAGACAGAGTTTATAAAGTGTCTCCTCAAGTGTTTCAGTATTTCATCCGGCTCTCAGACTTCCAAACATCTTCACATGATGTAATGTGAATAGTTTGAGTGTGTTTGTGTGATGGAGGGGAGGTCTGTGGTTCTTCATCTCTCCTGACACATCTGTTCTGTTTCAATCATCTCATCTGATCTGATCTCATGTGTGCTGATCCAATAACAAATCAATACATTCATACATGTTGAAGAAACAGGTTTGCTGTAGTTGTGCTGTTGTACTGACGACTTTAACTGTGTGGCAGCTATTTATTCACTGCAGCAAAGGATTGTAGGTATTTCTACCCCTGTTTATTCTGAACAAACAGATGTGGGCCTGAATAAGTTTGTCCCTTTTTTATTCTTGTGGACATCAGGTTTAAAAATCAGCTGAACTACCCAGGGATTGAACCCACAACCTCCAGACTTCACAGCATCACTTCACCATCCTGAGCTGATGAATCCATCTTAAATGAATCACTTTCTTTAAGCATTTCACTTCTTGTGACAACAAGATAATTGTGTGAAAACCTCAAGGATTTGAACTCACAACTTTAACAGTGGAAGTGACGTCATCAGATACTCGTCCTTCCTTTCTTACTGGTTCTGACTCCAGGCTTGAACCCACGACCTCAGAACTTCACAGAACTTCTTCAGCTCACTGAGCCGTCGAGTCGGCAGCTTGTCGGTTCCGTGTAGACTATTTGGTCTCCGGCTCTTCGGTCCGTCGCCTGCTGTTGGACTTTAAAACTGGTCTTTAACAAGTGGAGCCACCGGGTCAGACAGAGAAAGACTTTTCTCACAGCTGTTTAGTTTCACGGACGAGATTCAAATCCAACAAACGTCCTCAAAATACAGCCAGACTTCAACAGCCACAAAACACTGAGAGCAACACAATGATGGTCAATAAAATGTGTTTTATTCTCATATAATAATCACACAGAAATGAACAGATGTTGTGCAGTTTATGACGTCACTACGGACATAATTACACGTGTTAACGAACACGATCAAACTTTTAGTTTCATCATCAGAAACACATGAAACAAGTCAGAGTGTTTAAGGTGGAGTGTTGAGTACATTTGATCATATTTTACTGTCCATTTACAACTTTGTTCACAATGATTCTTTACAATTAAAGCTACAGACGAGTCAATGTTTTCTGTTTCTTACACTTCACTAAGAGTTCTGGATTTTATTGGAACAAGAGCCAGAATTCAAAACAACACATGACAGAAAGTACAAGTCAACGCAATTTCCACAATTTAATGGAAGAAGTTTAAAATGTAAATGAAGAATCTTTTCAATCAGTTTGAATCATTTTGTACAAAGTTCACTGATGAATTTATGACAAGAAGCTGAAAGATTGATGTGACTGTGATCCTGTACAGACTCAACTGTTCAGCACTGACAATGTTTCTGTGACAGGAGGAGACTCTGCACACTAAACACCACACAGACACACTGAGGAACAAGAACCGAACCAGGAGAACCCAAATCCAGGATAAAGAGGTTCAGTGAATGTGGTGTTGAAGGTGTGGAGGTGGATCAGTGAGTCAGAGGAGACTCTGTAGAAGGACAGAGTGCCAGCAGGACAGTCCACATACACTGCTGCTCTACCAGAGGAGGAGGAGGAGGAGGAGGAGGAGGAGGAGGAGATGACTGTTTGTCTCTTATTGTGCCAGACAGAGTAACGACCATCATCAGAGCACTCCAGACTCCAGGACTGATCATTCCGTCCAAACAAACAGTCTTCACTGCCTCCTTTCCTTCTGATTCTTCTGTAACTCACTGATATATAAACTCTTCCTCTCCACTCGACCTCCCAGTAACAGCGACCAGTCAGACCAGTTCTACACAGCAGCTGAGGCCACCAGTCAAACCTCTCTGGATGATCAGGATATGACTGAACCTCCTCCACATGTGTCATCTTCCTGTTGTTGTCAGACAGTTTGATCTTTCTGCTGACTGTGTTTGTGTCGACTGTGAGCTCACAGGAATCTGATGGAGAGAAAAAGACACAACACAGCTGCAGTTATTAATGTATCATCAGTGTGATGATGACATCACAGATGTGAATGAGTGATGTCACAGTGTTTTCATGAATCAAAGTAAAAACACACTCACACTTCCTCAGACCTGGTGTCAACCATCGGACTCCAGCAGGCTCCACCCTGAAAGGAGGAGGGGGGTCAGAGCAGCACATCCTCTTTCAGCATGCAAACATGGACATGACATGACTCTCATCCACAGAAACACAATGGCCCTCATTTATCAATTTAATGTAGAAACCAGCGCAGATCCGAGCGCAGAAATCATCTTACAACAGGGTTCACGTATGATTCATGAAACGTTTGCTTCTCGCCGATCACAGTGTAAGAAATGATCAGGCGTTGATAATTGTGGTGGCTGAAAACAATCGTCATTTAAATATCATGCCCTTAAATATTAAGGGCATTATATAAATATTCTCAGTTTAGAGGCCTCGCCCCTAGAATTTATGACATAGAGATGCGTAATACGTCCAAGAAGAGGAACTTCTCCGACCTTTAAATTGAGGCCATAACATCGCACATACAATTAAACAAATTAGTTCTATTTGGCAGCGTGAAAAAGTGGCTTCAAAGGAAGTCGGAAGAATGCCGTATGGAAAGAAATCACTGCTGCGGTCAACAGCGTTGCTGTCGTCAATCAAACTCCAGCTGAGGTTTGAATATTTAATTTATACATCCACGATATGTGTATTCATATATATGTATCTGTAAAGGACTCTATTTCAGTATCTTTTGTGTTGCCTTTGTGTTTTGGGCATTGCAAATTTGTATGTATTCTGCCTTCCTGCAGAGGTGTGGTTTTACAGCTGACATGTAAAAACAATGACATTTTATTTTGAAATGGGAATTTTATTTTCAAATGAAAAAGGGAAGCTAATGCACTATGTTCGTTGGCTTTTCCGTGCACTCTGTCTGATACCTGCTGAAGATGAATGGAGGGAGAAACATGAGACTTTCTATCGCATGGTTTAGTGTCTTAGTTGGAGAGGGAACAAGGTGTGAGATCTATTATGTATTTTGGTGTTGGCTTTTAGTTAATTAATCGTGTCAGCTAAAGTGTGCAGATATTTTGTTTTGCTAATATGCAGTGAACTTTTTTCTTTTCTTTGGTTTATACTGTATGTGGTCGATACCTTGTTATTGAATATATAGGAGATGTGTTTTGTCAATGTATAAAAAACTGTCAAGCTATTTTGTGTTAGTTTGGTTTTGTTCTGTAACAGTTAAAGGACTGAAAGGAAGTGTTTTGCTGTTTCTCTACACAGCTCTTACGGTGTGAATTGGATTCATTAAAGCCATGAAACATCAGTTAAAGAGTCCAACCATCTTCCTTCTGGGGATATTATAGTATATGTATATGTATATAGATAATCAATTATATCGCAATTTATATTTAGGTCAAGAAAACATGGCCAGACCTCAAACTCGCCACCAAAAAGCGTGTTGTGGGCCTCAGGCTCCATACTGACTGGAGAAGGCCAGCTGGACCCCAGCCTTGCATTAACCCAGACAGAGGAGCGGGTCAGCGCGCTGATCGGGTCTGCTTCAATTTTGGGCTGGAGACACAGACGCACCACCTGAGTCTGAGCCGGACAATGGTAAACATTTAATAGCCTTCTAATATTTTTTGTACAGGGTTCAGGTGCTGGAAATCCCTGAATGCTTTTTGCATTTTGGCTGTGTAGCCTCTATTTAAATAAATTATGGTTATTATTACAGTTAGTCAGAGTTTATTTCTTTATTTAAATGATGTTTCAGATAATTCAGAGCCAGGCACGAGTGGCTGAAGAAACCGGTCTGGAGCTAGTCCAGTTGAGAGCATCTTGACTGGCTGTATCATCATCTGGTACGGCAGCACTTTTGCTTTGGACTAAGAACGCCTGCAGACTGCGGAGAAGATCGCCAGGACTTCACTGCCCTCTCTGCAGAGCATCTAGCAATGCAGAGTCCACAGGAGAGCCGCCTCCATCCTCAAAGACCCAACCCAACTGCCCCCACTGTTTACACTTACATTTTTTTGCACATGCATAACTGCACCGTTTTCAGATTTACACTGTTTTATTATTATTATAAGTAGTATATTGTTGCTTCTCTTACTTATTTATCAGTGCTTTAATAGTGCTTTGCTTTGTATATTGTATATTTTGGATTTATATATTTCGTAATTGAGAACACGTTTCTTTACTGTGTATATGACAATAAACACTTTGAATCTTGAATCTTGAAGACGGCACCACTGAGCCCATCATAATTAATCTATGCACTGCTGCTGTTATGGTAATGTGACAGGAATGTTCCACCTTGTGTCATCTAACGTTGTTATTGGACTGTTTCATATCTTCTGTTCACTTTAAACTGATGCCACAGACAGTTTTACAGTCTGTAAATTGTTGTTATTACTGAATTTGGCCATAAAGTGTGTGGATAGACTCAGTTAGTAACTGAAACCATGTGTTGTTTGCTGCCACATAAGAGAAATTAAAAGTCCATTCATGCAACGTTGTCACGCCGTCTTCCTGCATTTAACACTTCCAATAAATACACATAAATACAAATACACAGTCAGTGATGATCTAGAATGCAATTACTCCAGTGGTGATAAAGATCCATGTCAGAACCATTTTAAGTTAACTGATTCTCCAGTTCAGGGAAATAGTTTGTATGACATTCTGTGATTAAATTAATTTATGTGTCACAGAAATCTTTTGAATTTGAGGTTCAGTATTTTCCGATCAGACATCTGACACAGAGGGACTATTGTTATTATTGATATCATAACACAGCAGTGACGTGGTGGAAATTAGATGTAATGTTAATGTTTTGATTCTCCTCTGCAATCAGTGTGGAGTGTGAAGAAGTTTGGATGATTTATTCATCAAGCAGCAAAACCAGAGGCCAAAAAATCAGACAGGCACATTTTTAACAGGCACTAAACTAGTCTGAAAAAACAGGTTTAACTCTAGTGTTCGTGCAAAGACTCTCCTGGTCGCTGATCTTCACCTGTTCTTCTTATCTTTCTCTCTTCACCTGTAACTCTTGGCTTCAGTGCCATGATGCCTTTTCTCCTGAACTGAACTGAACAACTGGAGGTGGAGTAAACGAAGCAGACCTCCCAACACTAAACCATCTACAATTGCGATACAGAGTCTCACACTGACTGTCTGTGGCTGCAGCAGGACTCTTCATACCTGAGAGTGTCCAGTCTCCAACCTGGATCCTCCAGTCGAGCTGACAGCTGCTTCACTCCTGAGTCTCCTGGATCATTGTAGCTCAGGTCCAGCTCTCTCAGATGGGAGGGGTTGGAGTCCAGAGCTGAGACCAGAGAAGTACAGCCTTCCTCTGTGATCAGACAGCCTGACAGCCTGCAGACACACAAAACATCACACATCACAGATCAGCTGAGGGTTCTGATGATTGAGTGCACATTCTGTGTTTAAGGGTTTAACGTTTATTATATTCATTGTCTTAGTTTTCACTAATTTACTAATCAGCACTAAACACAGAATATAACTGAAGCTTACGTCAATGCCATTAGTTTTGCAAATATTTGGTCATGAACCAACATATTGTACAGATTAAAATAATGACCTGATGATGGCATCAGATGAAAGGTCAGAGGATCACCAAAGAAATTCCAGTTCATCGTGAGGGGAGCATGAATGTCAAAACCCACATGACAACCCATCCAATGGTTGTTGAGATATGCAAGTCAGGACTAAACAGAATAGACTGACTGACCCACATTTTAAATTTATATATAGATTAGGGGTGTCATTGGTTTTGTATTGTTACTTTGATGAGTGAAGGATCTGTTAAGTTGTCAGACTGTGAACACTATCAGAATATCACACTCCTGTCCACACAGATGTTGTCTGCCTCTGTTGTGACTCTGTTACTACCTCTGTTGGAGGATCAAAGGTGGAATGAAACCATCCCCCCATTCCAGCTATTTAACTTTCACACCTACAGTGAGGTGGAATATCGTACCCACCATTCCTGCCTTGTAGAGGCAGTGTGAATGGGGCTTCTGTCTCTCTCTGTCTCAACCCAACCAGTTGAGACAGATGGTGGTCCATCACTTAGTCCGGTTCTGCTCAAGGTTTCTGCCTGTTAAAAGGCATTTTTTTTCTCGCCACTGTGTCAAGTGTTTGCTCATGGGGAAATGTTGGGTCTCTGAAATAAATTTAATTATATTAGGATTATGATCAAGACCTGCTCCAACTGTAAAGTTACATTAACTAATTAAATAAAATAATGAATTCCAGACCTTAGAGTTTCAAGCACACAGTGTGGACTCTTCAGTCCACCAGACAGCTGCTTCACTCCTGAATCCTGCAGGTTGTTGTTACTCAGGTCCAGCTCTCTCAGACTGGAGGACTGGGAGCTGAGAATTGAGGACAAAACTCCACAGCTTCTCTTCAACAGTTCACAGCTACTTATTCTGGAGAGAGAAAAAAAAAGACAGATAACCTTTCGGATTGGCCTTTTCATGGCTTTATATGAGGAGGAATATTTATATAGGACAGCTCACAGATATGACAGGAAATGGGGATGAGAGAGGGGGATGACGCACAGCAAAGGACCAGAGATTGAACTTGAACCTTGGGGAGCTGCAGCGAGGACAAAGACTCTGTACATTAGATGCATGCTTTACCAACTGAGCTACAGGAGCACCCCAGGGGGTCCCACTTTTAAAAAATAATAACAATAAACTTGATAAGAGCAGATCTGTGCATTAATTCATATTCAAAACTATTTATCCACATCCACTTATATTGTTTTGAATACACAGGGCATTTCAAAGAGATAAATCTAAATTTATGTATATGTCTAAATATGTTGGCACATGATCACTGTAAGTCCTAGATGCAAGTGGGCTTTTTTGCTGTGAATCAGTGAAATAATGAACTCAATCAGGATGTGTGTCAAAGTGTGACGCTGTCCATGGCAGTTAAATGGAGCAGAGATTCCACTGATAGACAGACATATGGAACATGTCACTTCACAAGGTTTCTTGGCCTGCTGCTTTTTGTGGTTGGAAATACAACACTGGGCATAAAGTCAATTTCTCCCCACCATTGTAGTAGTCCACTGGTAGGACCCACCAGAGTAGGACCATCTCTGTGTTCAAGACCTCACGATTTATAAATCAAGCACAGGATACCAACAAGCTCCCCATGTGGCTCAAACGTGTACTGCAGATAGAAATCTTAAATCAAAGCCTATAAAGGAAAGTCTGCTAATTTATTTGGCAACCCAAATAAAATCCTCGCTGGGAATGACTGGTATATAAAATCTCTTGCTCCACTGCTGTTCACTTCCAAGCATGTTATCAATGTGACAATAAATCATGACTGAATTGAGAATAAACACACATGCAGGTATCAAATTCATATGATAACAAACATGAAAATAAAGTTCTTTAACCTCATTGTTCATGTTGTACAGTAGCTGAATCAATGAATGGTACATTGAAAGACAACAACTTTGATAGCAACAAAACAAACAACAAACAGTGATCTGACCTCAAACTTTCCAGATTGCAGTGTGGACTCTGCAGTCCAGGAAACAGTAGCGTCATTCCTGAATCCTGCAGGTTGTTGTTACTCAGGTCCAGCTCTCTCAGACTAGAGGACTGGGAGCTGAGAACTGAGGACAGATCTATACAGATTCTCTCTGAGAGGTGACAGCCACTGAGTCTGGATAAAGAATAATGAAAAATGAAAATAATAATTCTATTTGAGTCAATAACAGCAAATTTACTGCATTCTGAAAAAACTTCTCCACACTTACAGAACTTTCTTGGAGGCTTTGAGCACTGGCAGCAGCCTCAGAAGAGCCTCCTCTGAAGCAGAGTATTTATTCAGGTCAAACACATCGAGATCTTTTTCTGATGACAGTAAGATGAAGACCAGAGCTGACCACTGAGCAGCAGACAGTTTATGTGTGGAGAGATGTCCTGATGTCAGGTACTGTTGGATCTCCTCCACTAGAGAATGATCGTTCAGTTCATTCAGGCAGTGGAACAGATTGATGCTTCTCTCTGGAGACAGATTCTCACTGATCTTCTTCTTCATGTACTCGACTGTTTCCTGATTGGTTTTTGAGCTTCTACCTGTCTGTGTCTGCAGACCTCGGAGGAGATTCTGATTGGTCTTCAGTGAAAGACCGAGGAGGAAGCGGAGGAACAAGTCTAGGTGTCCATTGGGACTCTTTAATGCCTGGTCCACAGCAGTTAGGAGGTACTGTTTCATTGCTGAATTATAGTACATTGACTGTTCTTCTGACATGAGATCTACACCAGAGTTGATGAACGTCAGATGGACATGAAGAGCAGCCAGAAACTCCTGAACACTCAGGTGGACGAAGCAGAACACCTTGTCCTGGTACAGTCCTTTCTCCTCTTTAAAGATCTGTGTGAACACTCCTGAGTACACTGAGGCTGCTCTGATATCGATGCCACACTCTGTCAGGTCTGATTCATAGAAGATCAGGTTGCCGCTTTGCAGCTGATCAAAAGCCAGTTTTCCCAGAGACTCAATCATTTTCCTGCTCTCTGGAGTCCAGTGTGGATCTGTCTCAGCTCCTCCATCATACTTGACGTTCTTCACTTTGGACTGAACCACCAGGAAGTGGATATACATCTCAGTCAGGGTCTTGGGCAGCTCTCCTCCTTCTCTGGTCTTCAACACATCCTCCAGAACTGTAGCAGTGATCCAGCAGAAGACTGGGATGTGGCACATGATGTGGAGGCTTCGTGATGTCTTGATGTGGGAGATGATTCTGCTGGCCTGCTCCTCATCTCTGAATCTCTTCCTGAAGTACTCCTCCTTCTGTGGGTCAGTGAACCCTCTGACCTCTGTCACCATGTCAACACACCCAGGAGAGATCTGATTGGCTGCAGCAGGTCGTGTGGTTATCCAGAGGCGAGCAGAGGGAAGCAGGTTTCCCCTGATGAGGTTTGTCAGCAGCACATCCACTGAGGTGGACTCTCTAACATGAGTCATGATTTTAGTGTTGTGGAAGTCCAGGGGAAGCTGACACTCATCCAGACCGTCAAAGATGAACACAACCTGGAACTCTTCAAAGCTGCAGATTTCTTTGGTTTCAGTGAAGAAGTGATGAACAAGTTCCACCAAGCTGAACTTTTTCTCTTTCAGCACATTCAGCTCTCTGAAAGTGAATGGAAATGTGAACTGTATGTCCTGGTTGTCTTTGTCTTCAGCCCAGTCCAGAGTGAACTTCTGTGTTAAGACTGTTTTCCCGATGCCAGCCACTCCCTTTGTCATCACTCTTCTGATTGGTTCATCTCTTCCAGGTGAGGCTTTAAAGATGTCTTCTCGTCTGACTGTTGTTTCTGGTCTGTCTGGTTTCCTGGATGCTGTTTCAATCTGTCTGACCTCATGTTCATCATTGACCTCTGCAGTCCCTCCCTCTGTGATGTAGAGCTCTGTGTAGATCTGATTCAGAAGGGTTGGGTTTCCTGCTTTAGCGATCCCCTCAAACACACACTGGAACTTCTCGTGAAGGTTAGATTTAAGTTTACGCTGACAAACTCCAGAATGACTTTCTAAATGAACACACAACAAACAAGTTAATTTAGTTATTTATGAAGAAAATATGACAATTTCCTTCTCCTAAAGATTGTATATATAAACAGATTCATCTTCATCAAACTTCAGTAAACATCTCATTGATCCATGACGTTTAATCTTTAGAGAAATCCTCTTACTGCTCTGCAGACAGTCAGCCAGCTCCTCCTGCTTCATTCTCCTCAGGAAGTGAAGTGTGATCTTCAGAAATGCCTCTCTGCTGCTCCTCCTCTGCTCTTCATCCTCACCGTCCAACACCTCCTCATCCTCCCTCTGGCTCTCTGAGCATTCTGGGTAATCTGAATTCAGAACCTTCTGGATCTTCTTCAGCTCATTCTTCACAAAAGTCACAATGTTCTCCTCCAGCAGCTGAAACAGAATATTATGCGAATGACAACATTTAACATCATGGAGCCAAACATCAGATCCATGTTGGACAGATTCACCACTGGTCTGTAAAGTGCAGCATGGAGATTATTGTGAACAGACTGGATGTAAAAGTAGTTGTTGTTCATGTACAGACCATAAATATGGAGTCCAGGTGTGTCTGATGCCGCTGGACAGACGGACCTCTGGGAACCTCTGAGCTCTCCTGGTCGACTCTGTGGAGGAATCATGAAGAATCAGTCACATTGTGTCTGTCCACTCAGAGACAAACACAAGCTGAAGGTCCTTTGAGTTAAAGTGTTGATGACATTGAATCAGATGGTTTCCTCTGACATCAAAGTGTTGGTCATACTGCTGATCCCACTAACAGTCAGTCAGTTTACTGAGTTAGTTCAGCAGCTTGTCTGGTTTAGTCCCTCCAGCTCTTGACCCGTTTAATACTGTGGACAGCAACACACAGCTAACACAAGCTAGCTGGATGCTAACTGTCCAGAGTAAATTGGTGTAGAATCATAATAAACTTGATTTTGATATTCAATTTGTCTGATTTGTGCGAGTCAAGTAAAGTTAATTATTGACTTTTCCTTTTGTTGCTTTTTATTGCCACAGCGACCACACTGGAACCTACAGAAGCATACTGCATTCTCTTGAGAAAATAATTCTGCAACCAAATGGCACAGGCAAAGTGCTGAAGCCCTCAGCAGACCAGGCTGGAGAGTGCACCAGAGACCAGTGACTGCAATACGGTGCAAGAGAATGAAGACAGTGCACCAGAACAAGGCTTGATGCCTGTGAACCAACATGACTGGAGGTGGGCAGCTGGAGGTCTGAATGTCGTTCTGCTAAGGTTGCTAACTGGAGGTATGTCTGAGCATCAGCAGGATGGATGACAGAGGACCAGGATCAGAAGTCAGGAGTTTATTATATCCTGGATATATTTTTAGTTTTTTCAATTTAGTTTTATTTTTTTTTACCTTAGTCAACTCCTACCTCATGCTGCTACTTGTTGCAACACTGATTATTTCCTCTGCTGCTGTTGGGCCTCATGCCATATGGCTCAAACAAAGAGAAGGTCTGTAGGGGAAATCAAAAGCCTAACACGAGGAGTTCAAGAAGAACTGTAACTCAAGGTATGACACCCCCGCAAAACTTTCACCCGGTCCCTATTGGCTGCGAGCCAGGAAACTCCGCCAGGATCACATGACGTCACCCATAGTTTAAAGGGACTTGAGGCAGGATTTGTGAAAAAATAATGATGAAGCGTTCAAAACCAAAAAGAATGAGCCCACCCACATATCTCTCCGTTGCCTTGAACAGGCTGTGTGCTGCATCATGTGCTGCAATTCAGGGCCCGAATTTCCCGCGCACTCCTGCGGAAGTGACGTCAGGTGACGCTGAATGTGCGTCCTCGACGGCTTGGAAACAGGAAGAAGACAAGCGCGGTGGACCCAAACTAGTGTTTGTGTAGTAATGGATTCTGCTATGGCCAGAAAACGACCCACTACCACACAAAGTCCACTAAAAAGTCATACTAAAAAGAAAACAAAGGTTTTATCAGTGGCATGTCGCTGAAAATTACGACCAAAGCTGGGCCGGCACCAGAATAAACATCGGATACGCGTTCAACTCATGGAGGCAGCTTCAACTTGAATTGGGACTGAAAACAGATGCTGAAATGGCTTATTTCCAAGTAACCAGGCAAGAAAACATTACAGGTCATGTTTAGAGCTTGACTTGAAAATCATATGAGATCACCGAGGACTCGGAGTGACCTAACGTGCAAAGTAGCGTTAGCGGCTAACATGTAACTTAGTCCACCGCTGTGTGACACTGAATAGTTACAGACTGCACATTTTCCACGGTCCTTCAGTCTGAAACCGAATAGTTAGAAATATGTCCCTTTATATATTAGGGGTGTAACTGTTCTGAACCGAAACCGAAAACCTAGGTTCAAAGGACTTAGGTTCAGAAACTCATTCTACCATCCCGAACCTCGGTTCATCCCTGCCCCGCCCCTACCACACACATGTGTCAGGTTAGGTGAGGTGATGTTAGCAGCTGGCTGTAGCGACTAGAGGGTGACACGGGAGTGGATTTTCACTCTTGTCTTGTCCCACTCCCGTGAAAATTCTCCCGTCTTGTCCTGCTCACGTGATGAAACTTTTGCAACTTTCTTTTCTTGTCCCGTCCCGTCACAAATCTCAGGACATAATCCTGAATGAGTTGGAGTTTTAAGTCAGACGGAAACACACGCTAGTCGCAACAAGCGACTCAAGTAAAAGGCTTTTGTTTGGGCAGAAACAGATAATATATAGCGTGTTTTTCTTGTGCTTACTTTTGTTGTGAACGGACCGGTGAGTCCTATTTATGGTTCACTGTACTGTGAGCTAACTGTGTTATTACACTCACTTGGAGCTCATTCAGGCTAATCCACTCAGCGGATAGCTTGTGTAGTCTTGCCGCCGTGTGTGACCACAGTACGTCATATTCCAGCTCTATCAGCAGATGGTAAACAAACCTCGATTCCCTTGCCTTCCACTGGTTGAGGAAGAGACGACCGCTGTGTACCACGTGGTCGTTGTGTTATTCTTTGTTGTCTGCTAAGTGCTCGCTTAGCTTCTTTCCTTTTACTAACTCACACAGCCGCATACACACCTGCGCACACACACACACATACACAGAGAGATACACGTAGTCTTATGAGCAATCTGCTGTAGTCTGAAACTATAGCTAACAACACCACTATAACGTAAGATACTGCGTCTAGCGATATTCCCTTTATTGACTTCAGAGGCAGACTCCTCGGTAGCATGACTACCTTTTTGGAACTGTGGGTATTATCCATCCAATTTTACCATGCATGCAATCAAACTGCACACGAAACCAAAAGACAACATAACCGTCGTCTTTGTTCAAACTTTGCTCGCATGTCTAGTGATCAGCTTGGGCTGACACATTAACTGCTGCCATTTTTTAATTCCAGGTATATGATTCAGTTGAACCTGAGTCATCACCTCGGAATTTGTGTTCCCGCGTGACTTTGCCAAATCACGTTGGGCGTTTCCTGTAGTCTCTCCGACGAGATTTCTTAAGTCACGGCCATCAAATTTGTAGTGCGGCGAACAGGACTTCCCAAGCAACGTTCGGCCATCTTTGTAGTCTTTACAAGGTACTTCCTGCCACACACACACACACACACACACACACACACACACACACCACCCCTTTATACGTTTGGCTTGCTTATGTTTTTGATGTTGATAGTTGTTGAAAGCGACTGTTGTTTGTTAAAGTAGGTGGTTTGTGTTTTTGGAGAAGGCTTTAATAAACACTGTTGATTATAACTGAGCAGTGTCTGTGATCATTTTGCACAATCCCATATTATAATAACAGCTGGTTGAGATGGTCAGTGCTCGGATTCACGCCTTCCCTCTTACCTAATTATTGATATCATAATATTGACAATTTGATTTAATTTCAGGCTTTGAGACTAAAGGTATATCAGTTGATTATTGATCCCTGACTTTAGGGTGGTGCCCCGTGTTTATATAATGAATCATAGTAACCTACTTTTCATTAATCAACTATAATAATTGAATTAATTAATAATACCATTATGATTAATAATAATCAATGTCGATTCCCAACACTGCTGTGCCAAATTTAATTTCTCCTACGGGGATCAATAAAGGTTAATTTTATCTCATTTTAAATGGTGAGGGAACAAATGCAAATACAGAGACAGGCATTTAGAAAACAGAAAAGGCAAGCAACAAAGGCAGGCAGAGAAAAGTCCAAAGGGGAAAGCAGTCAGAACAGGTGAAGACACGCAGGAAACACAGGAGCAAAACAGACGCACCAGAGAACAGTGAGGGGAAAACACTGGCTTCATGGTGCGTTCATTTGAAAGCTGGAGGTCAGTATTCCTGACTTCCAATCTAAAAGCTTCCCAGTGGATCTGATCGGAAAAACATGGATGCTCGCTGCAAACAGGTGTTTGAATGGAAAGTCTGTGAACTTCACATCAACTACTGCCGCTGATTTTAATTCAATTCAATTCAATCTTTATTAAGGACACATCATGTGAAAGGTCCATAGCACCAACACAACACAATACAATAATAATAATAATAATAATAGAATAATAAAAATATAATAAAATATAATAAAATACATCATATATCATATCATAGATCATATATTTACATACAGGCTAGAACGCCAGTGGTTCCACATTCTGGACGAGAACCTGTTAGTTAAGGCTGAAATAATACCATTTACAAAATCAGATAACCTACACATACATTTATACATAAGATTCCTTATTACAGCAGAGCAAGTGGGTACACCAACATTTGGCTTGCACTGCAGCTTCTTGGAGGTTTAAGCAGCAGCCACATACTATCATTGTATGCCACTGTGAGTCTCCGCATGCTGCCTTTTTTATAGCATCGCCACAGGTGGGCAGTGTATAAAGGGGTACAAAAAGCTTTAAAAAGTGAGGTCCTCACAGGCACTGAACACATACTGAATTTACGAGCCAACGTGTTTGCTTGTGCATACAACTTATGATCACTGTCTGTAAATGTCCTTATCATCTGATAGATCATCAGTTATGTAATGGCCTAAATATTTTGCCTCATTACACACTTTAAGGGCAATGTCAGACAGGAAGAAGTCAGGACATACTAATTTTCTGTCTTCCCTGCTTCTGACAATCATAATATTACTCTTTTTTGCATTATATTTGATGTCAAAATCTATCCCATATTGTGAACATATCCTCAATAGCTGTTGAAGACCAGCACTACATGGGCATAGAATCACTAAATCATCTGCATACATAAGGTGGTTAATGAGAGAGTTACCAACCATGCACCCTGTTCAGCAGCCATTTAACTGCAGTGATAGGTCATCCATATATATGTTAAAGAGAAACGGAGACAAAATTCCGCCCTGTTGAACTCCATTGTTCACATGGAATGGAGCAGATACAGAGTTCCCCCATTTAATTCGCATCGTTTGATGAGCGTACCAGAAAACCAGAATTCTCACTGTAAATCTAGGAACCCATCTTTCATCTAATTTGTTAAATAATTTTTCATGATTTATACGATCAAACGCTTTAGAGGCATCAATAAAGCACATAAAAATTGTGGAATTTTGCCTGTTATATTTATCTAATATCTCCTTTAGGGCAAAAATACACAAATCGGTACCATGTTTACGTTTAAAACCAAACTGGTCATCAGTAGTCAGGATGTATTGTTCCAGCCTATTTAGTAAAGTTCTCTCCAGCACTTTGGATAAAATGCCAGCTAAGGCAATAGGTCTGTAGTTCTCAGAGCTGTTTAATTTGCCGGCTTTATCTTTAATAACAGGCACTAATACAACAGATAAAATAAGTCAGGTAGAATACCATGGACTAATAACCCGGTGAAGGAAA
This sequence comes from Lagodon rhomboides, assembly GCA_039737535.1. Lineage (NCBI taxonomy): Eukaryota > Metazoa > Chordata > Actinopteri > Spariformes > Sparidae > Lagodon > Lagodon rhomboides. The sequence continues at coordinate 24,715 of JBBNBP010000512.1, forward strand.
TAGCAAGCAGAGGATAGGAGTTATTTGCTAGCAAGTTTTAAATGTTCAGCAGTTATATTGTCCATACCACATGCCTTATTATCTCCCAGCTTCATGACTGCGTCATGGACTTCCTGTGAAGTAACAGTTGCATTCTCATTTTTATCTATGTTACCTACTATGAATGAATTGCTTTTAACACAGTTAAACAGATTATAATAATGTTTCTGCCACAGCTGAGAAATTTCATCTGCACCACTTACTCCGTCAATATTTGACGGCAGCGATGTTTTGCAGTTTAACAGTTGAGGACACTTTAAGAAAAGACAGGAGGAGTCGGCTGCTAACACATCCTGTCAAAGACTGAGACTGAGCTCAGATCAACTGAATCAAAGTGAGAATAACAACTACAAAATGTTTTACTGCACGTTTCACAAACAAACACTATATGAAGTCAAACATGATGAAGAGGTTAAAAGTAATTGTTCACTTTGTGCACCATCGTCCTGCTGTGATGAACTCATGAGACACAGAAAAAGAGCTGGGAAACAGACAAAGTGAGGAAGTGGAAAGTGCAGTATGACACGTGTGGATAGAATAGGGCTGGGCGATAATCTTTAACATCGATTAATTCGAGTTTGTGGTTTAGGAAGATTTGTGGTTTAGGAAGAAAATATTTTTTCTCTTTAACTTGCTCTGCCGCTGCTCCCCATGGGCTTCTGTAGTTCATAGTGGGCTCCGCCCTCCCCCCACATTTACTTCCTACAGAGAGACAAACACAACAACGTGGCAGCAAGCAAAGTTTGTTCCCCAAAAGGCAAAGTCTCGTCAGTAGTTTGGTTTTGTAGCATCATACCTCGAACAAACCACGGTCCATTTATTTCAGCGTCTCAAACAGAAGCATGCAGCAGATCTGGACAAATGTTGTTCACTACGAGATGCACAAGACCGCAGCAGCCAACATGAGCAGAATCATTTAATCATCGTCTCCCGTATGACAAGACAGAGTCCCGGTGGACAGCCTTTACAGATGCAGTCATGTTGCATGTTGCTAAAGATATGGTGCCCATATATACAGTGGAAAAGCTGGAGGTTCATCCACATGCTGAAAACTTTAGACCCCAGTTTACAAAAGCATTTTATCCAAAAGGGATTTTGTTTACAATAAAAGTATTAAAACAAAAGGTAATAATTTCTTGGTCATTTGTAGTTTGTTTTTTAGAAGGAAAAAAAAAACGATCAAAACCGTAAATCGAGTTTTGTGTGAAGAAATCGCAGACTCAAATCTCCCACCCCCAGGATAGAACTACAAAATAAAACAGGAAATCAACAAAACAAAAACCCAAACCATGAAATCCAGTGAAACAGTTTGAAATGGGACCAAAAACATTCTCTGCTTTAAAATAATGGTGTTTATTTTTGTTGAATAGCTGCAGTTATATTGTTCGTTAAACATTAACCATCCTTGTGACATGTCTTGATAAACTTTATGACTCCTGGCTGACTTCTTCTCCTCACTGGCCTCGTGAAAGAGATATTTGTTTGTTCTTATTTAATATTTTCACTAATAACAAGCTTTAATTTGTGTTTGATTATTCTACATGTTTAGTTTATTTAGAGTTTGACAGCATTTTATTTTGTCAGTTATCTGTTTGGTTTAATTATTTACTTTTTTAGCAGGTTTAGTTTATATAGGTAGAAGGGTAGCTGCAGGACCATGATGCACCTGGGTGGGCCTGTAGTTTCTTACCAGAACAGGAGAGGCTGCAGGATTTACAACAGGAAAAGGAACTTTGTTTGGACATTGAACTTGTGTTGCCTGCGTACAGTACGAGCCCACGATGCAGCAGCAGCTCCTTGAGTTAGATTTTGAAGTTTGATTTAGATTTTTGGTCCACGATTGACATGTCTCAACTTCTGTGGTCACATGACTGAAAAACTCAGACTTGATCACTTGATAGAGGAACATATCGGAGTCACAATTATCCTTTATTAGCAGCTAGCATCTGTTAGCCTGAATAAAATCACTACGTTACACTCAAACAGTCATCAGACAAATGTTAAACTGGACTGAAGAGATGAAGACTGGTTCTACTGGGCAGCTTTCACATGTAAGAATATAAAAGTACTAAAGAAGAATGATTCTGAAAAAACAACAAGTTTAAACAAATTTCACTGAATAAATAACATAAAACATGAATCAGTCACATATTAATGTTATTAACAGCTCACCTCTTTACAGCAGGAGGTGGTTGTCCTTTAAAATCAATGAGACGAGGATTTGACCGGTCACTCTTGAAGGAAACACAGCTGGGTTCTGGTCCAGGTCCAGGTCCAGTAAAGGCTGGTTTCCTGTTGGACAGAGAAGAAGACCGCCAGAGATGTTAATTCACTTTCTAGTCTTCAGACACAGAAGCTTCTGTCCATAAAATAGTGGAAAACATCAGGAATAAACCTTCAGAGAATATTGGACCAAACTAATTCAATAAAGTGAAATGAAGAGTTGAAGACTGGTTCTATTGGGCAGCTTTCTAAAGTGAAAAGATAAATTTAAGTGAAGAAGAATGAAGCTGAAAATAACCATCAGGTTTCAAAAAACATATTTCTCCACACTTAAAACATGAACCAGTTACATAATAATGTTATTAACAGCTCACTTCTTTACAGCAGGAGGTGGTTGTCCTTTAAAATCAATGAGACGAGGATTTGACCGGTCACTCTTGAAGGAAACACAGCTGGGTTCTGGTCCAGGTCCAGGTCCAGTAAAGGCTGGTTTCCTGTTGGACAGAGAAGAAGACCACCAGAGATGTTAATTCACTTTCTAGTCTTCAGACACAGAAGCTTCTGTCCATAAAATAGTGGAAAACATCAGGAATAAACCTTCAGAGAATATTGGACCAAACTAATTCAATAAAGTGAAATGAAGAGTTGAAGACTGGTTCTATTGGGCAGCTTTCTAAAGTGAAAAGATACATTTAAGTGAAGAAGAATGAAGCTGAAAATAACCATCAGGTTTCAAAAAACATCTTTCTCCACACTTAAAACATGAACCAGTTACATAATAATGTTATTAACAGCTCACTTCTTTACAGCAGGAGGTGGTTGTCCTTTAAAATCAATGAGACGAGGATTTGACCGGTCACTCTTGAAGGAAACACAGCTGGGTTCTGGTCCAGGTCCAGGTCCAGTAAAGGCTGGTTTCCTGTTGGACAGAGAAGAAGACCACCAGAGATGTTAATTCACTTTCTAGTCTTCAGACACAGAAGCTTCTGTCCATAAAATAGTGGAAAACATCAGGAATAAACCTTCAGAGAATATTGGACCAAACTAATTCAATAAAGTGAAATGAAGAGTTGAAGACTGGTTCTATTGGGCAGCTTTCTAAAGTGAAAAGATACATTTAAGTGAAGAAGAATGAAGCTGAAAATAACCATCAGGTTTCAAAAAACATCTTTCTCCACACTTAAAACATGAACCAGTTACATAATAATGTTATTAACAGCTCACTTCTTTACAGCAGGAGGTGGTTGTCCTTTAAAATCAATGAGACGAGGATTTGACCGGTCACTCTTGAAGGAAACACAGCTGGGTTCTGGTCCAGGTCCAGGTCCAGTAAAGGCTGGTTTCCTGTTGGACAGAGAAGAAGACCACCAGAGATGTTAATTCACTTTCTAGTCTTCAGACACAGAAGCTTCTGTCCATAAAATAGTGGAAAACATCAGGAATAAACCTTCACAGAATATTGGACCAAACTAATTCAATAAAGTGAAATGAAGAGTTGAAGACTGGTTCTATTGGGCAGCTTTCTAAAGTGAAAAGATAAATTTAAGTGAAGAAGAATGAAGCTGAAAATAACCATCAGGTTTCAAAAAACATCTTTCTCCACACTTAAAACATGAACCAGTTACATAATAATGTTATTAACAGCTCACTTCTTTACAGCAGGAGGTGGTTGTCCTTTAAAATCAATGAGACGAGGATTTGACCGGTCACTCTTGAAGGAAACACAGCTGGGCTCAGGTCCATGTCCAGGTCCTGTAGAGGCTGGTCTCCTGTTGGACAGAGAGGAAGACCACCAGAGATGTTAATTCACTTTTTATTCTTCTTGCTGGAGAAACAAGCAGCTGTCAACAAGAAAAGGATCAACACAGCAGAGTTCAATAAAACATGAAGCTGAATGATTTCAGTCTGTGGATCATGAATTCATTTTGACAGATAACAAACTTTACTGTCGGGAACATCAGACTAAAAACTCTTTGGAGGACCTCCACTTGTTTTGTGTAGCTCAGACTTCTGAAGCTTCATATTATCCTCAGCTGAACTTCATGAAGTATTTTTACACAGAACAAGGACGGTGAATTTTGTCCTACATCATAACTCTGAGAACATGAAGATCATCAGGACAACAGGTCAGACTGGATTTAATGAGGACAAACATCAACAGACAGCAACATGACAACAACTTACTGTCTGTCTGAGGAATGTTGTTGTTTGAAATCACTGATCTCATCCATTGATCGGGACAAGCAAGACCTGGTGTAAAAGCATGAATCAGTTATATTTAAATGTTATTAACAGCTCACCTCTTTACAGCAGGAAGTTGTTGTCCTTTAAAATCAATGAGACGAGGATTTGACCGGTCACTCTTGAAGGAAACACAGCTGGGTTCTGGTCCAGGTCCAGGTCCAGTAAAGGCTGGTTTCCTGTTGGACAGAGAAGAAGACCACCAGAGATGTTAATTCACTTTCTAGTCTTCAGACACAGAAGCTTCTGTCCATAAAATAGTGGAAAACATCAGGAATAAACCTTCAGAGAATATTGGACCAAACTAATTCAATAAAGTGAAATGAAGAGTTGAAGACTGGTTCTATTGGGCAGCTTTCTAAAGTGAAAAGATACATTTAAGTGAAGAAGAATGAAGCTGAAAATAAACATCAGGTTTCAAAAAACATCTTTCTCCACACTTAAAACATGAACCAGTTACATAATAATGTTATTAACAGCTCACTTCTTTACAGCAGGAGGTGGTTGTCTTTTAAAATCAATAAGACGAGGATTTGACCGGTCACTCTTGAAGGACACACAGCTGGGTTCAGGTTCAGGTTCAGGTCCATGTCCAGCACCAGGTCCAGGTCCATGTCCAGTGGTTTTAGAGGGAGGCCCTCCCTCCTCTCTGTCCTCACACTGATTCATGCTGCTCAACTCACACACACTTTCATCTGGAGAGGAAACACAAATCATTCATCTGCACATCAACTGTTACATCATGTCTCCTGTCAGAACATCAGCTGCTCCTCCTCTGATTGGCTGCTTCATATCAGTGTCACATGACTGCTGCACTTCTACTGTCAGTCCACTAGATGGTCATGGAGCCATCAGACTGGAAGTGAGTTGTCTGCTCTGAACACCAGTTTAACCAGCGAGACACGACTGGAATCACTGTTCTAGAAACACCAGTAACAGTGGAGGAAAGTACATTTACTCGAGTACTATACAGAACTACAGTTCTGAGGTACTTCAGTCACGTATTTCCACTTCGTGCTACTTTATAACTTTACTTGACACATATCTTTAGTGTATTTACACATTGAGATGATCAAGACAAAATTTCATTAATACCCTGAGATGTATTATTGTAGATGATATATAAAGTCATTAATGTTGGTGTCTTTATTCCATGTGAACCATCTGCGTTAATACAACTGACATCCTGCCGTTTACTTCTGCACCACCTGATGGCGCCACATGGCTTCTAAAGACAAGTAGAGGAAGATTTGAGACATGCTGCTCAACAAGGAGCTGTAAAGTTCATGTGCACACAAGGATTATTTTCATTTCCTTCACACTGTTTTAGAAGAAAGTGTTCAAAGGTTGCATTACTCCATCATTTATTTAGTTATTGATTGACTTTTCACTGGCTTTAATATCACATTCACTGCTTTTATTTCACAGGCTTGTACTGTGTTATCTTCAGGGTTTTCTCTCTGTGTGTGATACCTATTGAGCCTCTTTTTCATCGACTTCTGGGAATCTTCAAGTCACAGCTTGTGATGGTTTGATTAATTGCAGAATAGATGATTCTTGTTCTCTGCGTCAGGACTAAATATTAATTTCAGCTCCTCGGCTCAATACAAACATTATTTCACGTCCAGATTGTTGTTGTTTCTAGTGTCGCTAAGCTAACGACAGCTTGAGTTAAGAGTCAAACATTTAAAATGTGTTACATTACCTTCAGCTGGAGATTCACACGGACATAACTCTCTGCACCACAACGATCACAGTGAATGAGACTTTGGACCGGCACCACCCGAAGAGGCTGTTAGAGTTACACATTAATCACATTGTATGAATCATATAAGTGAAATTTGATAACTTTTATATTCAATGAGAGTGTAAAGGTCAAATACATGTTCAGCTGTAGTTACTTTAGTTCAACAAAGCTACTAGAAAAACTAGATACTTTGTGAGTTTTTTTTAACTAGAACCTCGTCAAACACACAGTAAAGTTACATGTCAGTGTTTGTGACTGTGATTCAGTTCAGGTCCAGTTTGAATGAAGTGTGTTTGACGATGAGTTAACGAGCAGATTAAACTGATCTCAGTTCAGTCAGAGACAGAAACTTGAGTTCAGACGGTGGACGGTTGGATTTTTCTGTTTATAATGAAAATAGGAGTCAAAATATTTCCTTTCTTGACATTTAGTGAGTTTATTTTGTTGACTTATTAGACTCAGTAGTGAACTGGCTGCTTTTCCATCTCCAGCTGAAACTACAGGCTGTCAGACTGTCACCTCTGAGCTACAGAGTGCTGTTAGGAGACAGGACGGACAGAGACTCTTTGACAGGATGTCAACACCGTTGTTTCTTCACTATGGTCAGAATGTTAGCTCGTTAGCTGAATGTTATTGTAAAGTTAAATCATATCTTACCTTTAAAGGATTGAAAGCAGCAGGTGAGAGCAAACACAGTCCGTCCTCAGCTGCTGACGGTCTCTCAGGTGAGCTTCATCACAGGAGGAGGAGCCCAGGTGAGCTCTCACACTCTGTTTACATGCCCTGATGCCTGCTGCGCTCAACCCTGTGCTGCCTTCCCCTCCACATCAATAAAAGTCCTGACTGTCGTGAAACACATCAGACCTCAGATCAAACTGAAATTACCTTCTTATCACAGTGTCATCATTCAAGACCAGGCAGTTTTCCCAGCTGAGGTTTGTGTGTGAAAGCAGTTCAGGCCTTAAAGCAACATCATGTCACTGCTTTACCTTCAGATAACAGCTTCAAAACCACTCTGATGCTACACTGACTGTTCCCTGACTGGGGAACCCTCTGGGATTTTAAACAGTCTGTAAGGGAAATTGTCCTTGTTGAAGTCTGAGAGTTGCTGATTCTATGAAGAGTTTCAGACTGGAGGAGATTTTTGAAACAAATGTTTGATTTATCATTTGGGAAACAACGAGTCATGTATGTAATATTTATCATTTATTGTTCATTTGTGGCGAAACTAACGTGAAACAGTGAAGATAAAGCAGCAGTCAGATGAAAAACAGCAGGTGGAGGAAACTGGTCGCTCCTTTTCTTTGCAGGGATAGCAGCTCTGTGTTAACTTGTTCTTTGGATTGTGTAGTTAGCTGGTAACCTCTGCGCCGCAGCTCTGGCGCTAACTGATCTGGAATGCTTGCAGGATCTTGCATTGCTGGTGTGAGGAGAAGTTCTCTGGGCCTGCTGGAAATGCATCTGGCAGCTTTCAGCAGCTTTTTGGCCCAGAAGCAGCCAGGAGAAGAAAAACGTGATGGCAGGTGCCCTCATAGGGAACGAGGTGGAGAAGACAGAAAACAAAGGAGTTTTGACCACCTGGTCAGTCACATTTTTGAAATCCACAAATCCCCCCTTAGGTATCAGGATGTTGCTTCACATGTGATCCTGAGAGCACAAATCCACTTGCATAATCCAAAGCTGTAAGGAATTCATCTGTCAGTTCTTTAATATTGTTAAAATCTAGGCAGTTTAGTAACCAGCTGGGCATTGGCTTGGCTAAGCAAGAATCATCAACAGAACATCAAGAAGAGGAGTTACACAAAGAAAAAAAAACACAAATTATGAAATTGAAATCACTAGATACCTGTATTTCTCAGTTAATCTCTGGGTTTGTGAGAACAGGAAAGTTAGTGATGTCAGTTTGTTGGGTGAGATGCAGAGAGTGGCACCTACAATGGTATTGTCATTTCTGAAGTGGATTACAATGCTGATTAAGTGGTTGTCAGACTTACTGACTACTCCTGTAGTAGTGTGATTGAATTTAAAGACTTTTGGCTAAAGAGATGGATGTGAATCTCAAATTTTAGCGCTGGACAAATTATGCTGAAATGAAAATTTCACAATTATGAATAATTGCCAACAGTACACTGCTGCATACGGGGCACCATAAGCAGTGTATCAACGTCAACAGAGACATTTGTGTTATATTTGTGTTTCAATAAGAATGAATGATTATCAATGATAAATATTTGTTATGATAAACAATGGGATCCATTTTTCATTAGATCACCGGTGTGAAGACTGGGGAATTCTGGGATTTCAGTTCAGAGTCCATTTCGAAATCCACATTGAACAACTTCACCTGCTGGTCCCAACACTGCTCTGAATATTTTTTATCTGCTCTTAATTCCTGTGATGTGATGTTGTCTTCTTATCGTCCTTTATTGGTCTAATTCTCTTTCTATCTTTTTCTGTGATTTTGCCTGTTTTATCTCTTTTATTCTTTTTGCTTGTAATAACACATACTGTTCAGTGTTTATTCTGTAATGTTCTTGATTTTGCCTGATTGTCAGAGCACTTTGTAAACTCTGTTTAAAGCTGCTGGTTAAGTAACGTTTATTGTAGCATATAGAATGTTTTTTTAACAATAAGTAAGTCTTGTATTATTGCTGCCAGCACGCTGTTTTTTTAAACATGTCTCATCTGTTTTATTATCATCCATATTGCTCTTAATTTATTGTATTATTCATATATGTCCGTGTCATTGGCCTCAACTCTGACATGTTTTAATCAAGTTTCGACCTCGTAAAGCCCTTTTTAACTGTATGAATAAAGTTTATTATCATTATTATTAAACAGACAGAACTCAGCACCAGTGTGCTTCAACTGATGATGGAATTAACCGTCTCAAACAAATGGACGTCAGTGATGGTTCATATTTACACACATTAATATGTAACTGTGATGTTTTGATGCCTTCCATGTTTTTATTGGATTATTGTCTATTGATTCATTAGTTGTTCTATTTACTTTCTTACATTTTCCCAAATGATGTAATGTGAATAGTTTGAGTGTGTTTGTGCGATGGAGCTCTGACTGAGACACTGTGTCCCACGTCTGATTTCACCATCAGGTGATCAGGTGTTCACATTTAGAACCCTCATGTAGTTTTCTGAACTCAGGTTGAACAACATGATTGGAAAAGGTCACGAAAAGGTCATGAAGGTCAGGATAACAGAAGCAGATGTCCATAAACCCCTCTGTAATTATTTTCCCATCTAATATGACAATAAAAAAGTAATAAAAAAGATAAGGCCTAATTTGCATATTTAAACATTAAAATACAAAAAACTTGCAATAAATTTTTTTCTTAGCTTAATATGGGTAATCAACTGAGAAAGTTTCATGGTGATATCTATTATTTAATTTTTTTTACCCTATTCACCTATAGTGTCTCGCGTTAAGCCACTCACATTCCTAGTAACCTTCACTGCACTTAATGATGTTGACCTCTTAGAGTGCTATCAATGGCATAAATGAGTTCCTCATGCCCAGATACATGGAAATACATCTTTAGTTTACATTTCTATCACATTTAGATCCTAAGATACACACATTTACAATTTTGTGCATGAAAATGACATATCACAGAGGTCAATGACCTCTAGCTGACCTCAGGGGTCAAACTGAGAATGCCTCCACATCTTAAATTAAAGCTTATGTCCTGAAGAACAAACCCTGAAAGTTTCATGCTTCTTTCATAAAAGCAAGATTATTGAGCTTAACAGCTCCACTATAACATGTTTATTTAATTGTGCTCTTCATGCACTGATCATTTATGTTGCATTTTAATGCAAATGCAGGGGCACTTTTTAAATAATTTGGAGCACCCTCTGGAGGTGAGGTTTGCCTCAGGGCGTCATGAAAGCTATCGAACCGCCACTGGGTCGAATATTCGAACATTTATCAATCAGTACCCACGATTAGTGAATACTACTTTTGCCTGAAATGCACATCCCTAAGCAGAATGAGTGAAATTGCGTTTGTCAGAAAGGCTACTGTTGCTCTCTAACCCTGCCGCTTGCTATCCATGGTGCTGAAAACTTATGCGTAAAGGCGCATTTGACTGAATTGATCAACACGTACGTAGTAGTTTGTGTCCATAGTTGCGTTAGCGGGATGTGAGTGAGACTGCATTTGAAAAAAAAAAATTCCTAACCACACAGATAAGCTACATAGCAGACTTTTGTGATGATTATTTGCTGGGCATGTATATTGATTGATACTGTAGTCATGTGACTAGTAACCTTGCCATACCTTAGCTTTGGCTGAATTGACGCCACTGCTACTGACGTTATTCTCTGTATACAAAGTGTTACCTACAACCTAAAGGGTTTTTCGATGCCACTGTATGTTTCAATTGTTTGTTGATTTTAACCGAGCACGTGCTTCCTTGTTCTTACAAGGGGACAGCCGGATTACATGAAATGTATAGTGTTGTTTTAAATAAATTCTCTTCCCGCCCTTCCCCTTTTTTTTAAAAAAAAAGAGATTGCCTGGATGTTTTAACAATCTAAACGGACTATTTGGTCTTATGTGTTTGTATTGTTTTAGCATCCAAGGCAACTATAGGGCTTAAACACGCCAGTTAGGAAAGGAAAAAACCTTCCCCACTTTTTTATAAATATCCTTTGGCAGAAACATCTCACCCTTGGAGAGATTTTCTTGCAAAAAAATAGTCCAATCGCAGGAGTTTTCTTTTTCCTCTACCACTCCTTCGAAATTGTACACACAATTGATTATTTATCCCTACGATTTTCCTTTTTTTATCTTGAAGTTTAGTTTTATTTGAAATTGTATTGTTTTACTCCACCTTCTTCCTTAATTGACCAACTTTTGTCCTCAAAAATATTCACCAAACTTCTTTTCCTAATTGATTACATTCATTCTAAATCTCCTGTTATAAAACAAGCATAAAATCGGTAAAAACTGTCTAAAACTCACCTTGAACAGAAAAATAACTCCACTCTCAAAACACGGCCACAGAGACAGGTCAGGTCCAAGTGGACACCGTCGCCTCTCACCTATGGTGCTTCCGCTCGCAAATCGCTTCAGCACTTTGGCAGAGCAACCAGAATCCAGCGAGCAGCCGTTTAATCCTCCACGTTATGCTACAAACAATGTATGGCCCCATAATTAAAATGCACATCCTCAAGAGGCGGCGCACAAGACTGAGAACACAAAAAAATACTTAAAAATCTTTCCGGCGGTCCACCACACAAAGAATTCTCACTGATATGGCCAACAGGGACACCCCCCCCAGTGCCGGCCCAAGCCTTTTGGGGTCTCCAAGCAGAATTTGATTTCGGGCCCCCCTCCCTCAGGGGATGCTGAAACAGGTATACCGACTCAGCTCCTCAATCAAGCCATCATCACCAAATGAAACAGTTAGAGAGCGAATCAGATTGAACACGCTGCAGTGGATGACTGACAACATGATGATCCTCAGGGAACACTACGATACAGTGCTGGCTGAGGAGCTCGACACAGTTGGCCCATTCGACACGATAAGCTTCGAAAAAGCTATGGTTTGGGCCAAAAACAGGTACAGGCGCAAGTGTACGAGCTCCTCGCTAGAAACCTGCAGAGATCTGGTCGCCACACGGACACAGTCATCCACTGCACCTGCGAACACACCGATTACTTTGTCTGATTTCCCTCCTCTCCCAGTGGCAGGAGAACCTACCTTACAAACATATTTTATTTTCATTTCATTTCATT
>JBBNBP010000514.1:0-27380 GCA_039737535.1 Lagodon rhomboides
TTTGTGACAGTCTACAGTACATACATGCATACAAACACATACAGAAAAAAAACAACAAAAAAGAAAGAGAAAGAGAGAGGGTGGAAAATGATTTGTCAGGTGTTGTAAGTGATGTTGAAGAGAAGGATTTTGAGATGATTTGAAAGACGGCAGTGAATCAGAGTTACGGATGGCCAGGGCAGGGGCGGTTTCTCATATGGGCAGTATGGGCAGCCGCCCAGGGCGGCATTCGTAGAGGGCGGCATGAGCGCCCGCAAAGAAAAAAAAAAAAGTTTTATTTTTTTTATTTGTTTGCATTCATTTCTTTTGGTTTTTGTATTTTGATGTCATGTTAACGTGCGGGGAGCGGGCGGCTGGGCGCCAGGCTCTGTTTTATAAAGGTGCGTCTGCTGCTGCTGAGAGAGTCTCACACAGAGTCTGTGGGAGAAGAGGAAGGGGGACGGGGCGGGGACAGGTTCACCTACTGGAGGGGGGAGCAGGGATTCATCTAATGGTGCACAACTATGCAATAGGCAGGATAAAGTCAATCACATCATGAATTCCTTCCACATAAAGCCCATTGTTTCACATATGTTATTTTTCGGGGTTTGGTTAAATAGTGAAATATATTACAAAACGAGGTGAATTGGTTAAGTCTGAACTCTTGGTTGACGGTGTTGCGTGGATGGGTAATGTGTTGATTCCGATTGTCAAATAAACAAATGGATAAGAAGAGGTCAAAGCCATCAGGTGAAGAAGAGGAGAAACGAGCAAAAGATAAAGGTATGGAGCCATGTCATCTACTCTTCATGAGTAGCCTATGATCATACATGTAATGAAATTAAATGGCGTTAATTAGTATAGGCTAACTCGTATGTTTGTTAGCCTCTTACTATAGCTACTGCTGGCTATTATAGTAGATGAGGACAGCATCCGTTATCAGTCCAACTGACTAGCAAACATTATATCTAATTAATTTCCCCCTAATAATGTGTATGTAACACAACGATGACTAGTTATTGTTTGGTAAACGTCGCGTTAGGTCCTGTCCTCAGTAAAGGGAATTATCAATTCTGTAAGCTAATTCAAAAGACGTAGCCTATATTGCACTGATATTTTGTGATATAGCTTTCTGAGTCATTTGGAATGTGTCATGTATATAATTAGCCATTAACCAAGGAGGTTGTGTTATTCATTTGTTTCCTATTCTAAAAGTTGGATAAATTCATGCATTGATCATTTATGTTGTATTTTAATGCAAATGCAGGGGCACTTTTTAAATATTTTGGAGCACCCTCTGCCACTAGCCAGGATGGCTTTTCAAAGCTGAAGCTCGTCAAAACCTACCTCAGGTCAACCATGTCACAGGAACACCTTACTGGCCTGGCCGTCATCAGTATCAGTCATACAGTTGCTGAGCAGATTTCAGTAATGATGTAATTGATGACTTTGCATCAAGGAAGGCAAGAAGAGTCAGGATATAGATGGCAGTTATGCTATTTATTTTTAGTTTCTTGTTCAAAGAGTTGTAAAATTATTACACTCTCTTAAATGTGTTATTGTATTTGTGTGATGAAAGATTTGTGCAATTCAGAAATTTGATTCTCTATTTTATTTATATTTTATTCTATTATACTAGTTCTTTTGATTGTTGGTACTTATTTGTATTTATGATTGTATATTATAGCTGCTACTGTGTGTGTGGTTCCGAATTTCCAACAATTACTTTAATAAATAAGTTATTTTGAGCATTTTTTTCTGTCCAATTTTTATTTTATTTGGGGGGGGGGCTGGAGGTGAGGTTCGCCCAGGGCGTCATGAAAGCTAAGACCGCAGGGGGATGGAGTTCCAGAGGGTAGGGGCGGCAATGACAAAGGCTCTGTCCCCTATGTTGCGATATTTGGTCCTGGTGATGGGGGTGAGGGTGTTGGCATTCGTGGAGCGTGTTCGGTGAGGGTGAATGGGGCGATGGAGGAGATCTGCCAGGGCAGCGGAGTTCTGAACATATTGCAGTTTTTGAAGAACAGTGGAGGGGAGACTATACAGGATACTATTGCAGTAGTCGAGTCTGGAGGTGATGAAGGCATGAATTAGTGTTTCAGTGGCTGAGAAGGAGAGAGTGGGTCGAAGACGTGCTATGTTCCGGAGGTGGAAGAAGGATTTTTTGGTGACGTGGTTTATGTGTGACTTGAAGGAGACTATGGGGTCCATGTAGATGCCAAGGTTTCTGACCAGGGGGAGGGAGTGACAGATTGACCATTGATGCAGAGTGAGAAGTTCTCGGAGGTAGGGAGGGTGGATTTTGGGCCAAAGATTATAATTTCAGTTTTCATTTCAGTTTTTCAGGCAGACGGTGGAACAGGATCAACAACCACAGCGTGGTGGATGGAGAAGCCAGCTTGCTTGGGCCCATCAGGATTGGAGGTCGGAGAAAGCCAACGTAGCCGGGCAGCTAGTTCAGGGAGCCATCACTGGCTAGCGAGCCTGCTCGAGTCGAAGGGTAGCGGTCCCAGCCCGCAAGGTGCTAACCGCACCGAGACAGGTGAAACCTGCCGGGATCTCTACCCTCAACTGAGCGGCGATGGAAGACGTCCACTGGATGGGAGCAGGATTGGTTCGGAAGGAAGGCAGCAGTCTTGGCCACGGCAGAGGCCGAAGCAGCCGCACCGGTACAGGTGGAGATCCGTCCAGGTTTACCTTCGACCAGGTTACGGCGATGGATCCTCTGGCGGAGAGTCCTTCGACACCGGGCAGTAAGTGTCCAAGCTAACGCACTGCACAGAACACTGAGAGGGGCTCTGGAGCAGTAGCCTAGCACCACCATGGATGTTAGTTTGAGAAAGATCCATGTAGATAGGTAGATTTAGCCAAGAAAGTAAAGAACGTAAAAAGTTTTTCAGAGCAAGAAGCGGCAACCAAGCGCGCCAGCGTCCTCTCGTCCCTCAGTAACAGTTAGCAGTTACTCTGTCGATATGCTATGTCAATCTACATGAATGTGTCATATTCTATAGGTCAACATATGTTGTGTATATATGTGTATATATGTATATGCAGCATTGCTAACCACCTGTCTCTAAAAAGTAAACTTTTCATGGCACTCACAGACCACGTCACAGCTAGTCCAGACCAGAACAAGAGCAGGTCCTGACCACACGGACCACGCCACTGACCATGCGCTAACTAACTTGTCTGGACCACATGGAACACTTTGTCATGTTCATAAAGAGTTAAATTGGAAATACTCACATGTTTTGCATGGATAGATAAATAGACAGATAGACAGCATTGCCTGACCCCAAGTACCACATCACTAATTGGTTTTGAATACAAAATAACACCCGACCTTAAATAACTTCACAAGTCATCCAATAATCTAGTACAACAGTACAAACCTCTGGAAGAGTGGTGCTTCTTTGCTGGTGAGGAGATTTTTCACATAGCCTCCTTTGGCGTGGTTGATCCTGGTGTCACAGCCGAGCACCTTGGGTTTGTAACAGTACCAGGGTTCACCTGTGTAAAGGTCGGTGTAGTTGCACAGGGGCTGCTGATCAGGGGGCAGACACATGTTGCATACAGTAGTTTCAGAGAGGGAGCCTGAGCGGAACAAGCTCTTGGAAAACACCCGATCAGGCCGTTCCTCCCTCAGCCGTCGCAGAACAGCAACGGCCTCACTTGAGTGCACTAGTGTAACCTCCACCTGTGCAGACCCCACCCAGAGGAGCGGGAATAGAGCAGTATAAGATCCATTCCTGTGGTCCAGCACCTTGCCTGCTACACCTGCTCCGAGCTCAGGGGAGTGCAGTCTGGCCAAAAGGAAATCCCCACCGTAGCGCTTGGGACGACCCTGGAAGTCGTGCATTTGGACGAGGGCCTCCAGCTGATCGCCCACATGCCACTCCCATCCCTCCTTAATGGGGAGGGTGAACAGGCTGTGCACAGGGTCACTCGTCTGGTTCAGGATGATTGGTGAAGAGCGAGGTGGAGGCCCTGGCCAAGCAATAGAGTCCAACAGGTAGTGCTCCTCCAGTTCATCTTCAGGGGAGGGTTTTTGGCCCAGACGGGCACAGAAGGTGTGGTTGTGATAAAAAGTAGGCAGATTCACCGGGATGAAGGATGATTTGATCCTGCTCTGGAGCTGGTGGAGGGCTGAAATAGTGTGGCAGTTCCAGTTCTAGAGAGAAAGGGACGAGATATAAGAGGTTGTGCAGGAGATGGGCATACTATTGTTGGACGTTTAACCCAACTATCTCAGACTTAGACCTACAACAGAGGACTTTGGAGTTACACCGTACCAATTAAATAATGGCCATGATTCATACATATGTCTTTTGAAGATTTATTTGTTCTCTCTTTCTCTGTTTCAGCAGACACTGTGAAACTACAAAAAAAATACCTCATCATACGACATCACATTTTCCCACAATACAATACAATGCCCTCAACTAAACTGCAATCATGTTACATTCTGCTGCAAAGAATACAAAAAGGGCAAAATGTTTTTAAACAAACATGTTTAAGTACCCTTTAGACACGTTTCTTATCAAACCTTTAATGACTTTATAAATTTAAATGATTATGCCCTTGTGACAGAAACACATAAAATAAACACATCAGTGAAACTGTCGGTTAAACATTTACACTGTCAACATTGTAGTAGCAAAATGTATTAACGTCACATATAATCTAGCTTTTCACTTTGCGTATTATTAGAATCCATTATTCACTTTACATATTGAACTACCTTTAAATGTTATATAGTAGTAATCCCTAGTGTATGTGTGAGTAGGACCTCACCTGTGTGAGCTATGTAAGTTAGTTTTGACATGAGGTCAGCAGAAACTTCAGCTAATTTACGGGAAACCATGTGGACACATAATATTCTTTTCTCGGGATGCTTATCAGTCCTACGTAGTTAATGCGATACTTTCCATGCCGTTTCGACATCTGGTATTTCGCTCTGAAAACTCCCTTTTTGTCTTGTCCTCCTACTATTCCATACATTGTGAATTTCACAGTAGTTTGAGGTCAGACCCACCCAGGACGCCCTGGTGTGAAGAACCTGACCTTCCAACTAAAATGGACTGTGGTTATTCTCTCTTTTTCTATTTAACTATTCACTAAATAATACAAAGACAATCATTTGTTGATTTTTCATTTATTTATTCACCTCTCTACAGGGGGAAGTACAAATTTCTGGCACAATTAACAATATATTACATGTTGTTGGAAGATAAATGATCGGTATGTTGCAATGTACGATATATAGTATTCTTTTCATTTTGTTTTGAGAAAAAATAATATTGGGAAATGTGGAGTGTCAATGTACTGAGCCGACATGTATTTGTTTTCTGGAGGTCTGTATTTTGTTTGAATTTTGAATGTTTAAATGTTTATTTTTTGTATTTTTATTTGTTAGAGCATTATGTGAATTTTGAACCCTAGCTGGTGAGAGTGGAAGCAAGGGAGTTATGGGAAGGAGAAGAGAGAGGATGGCGGAGGGCAGATGGTTAGTCTGAGCTCATGAACGCTGAAGAGATAATTAGACGGTTATATTCCGCATCCAGGCTTTAGACGTGGAGTTTCACTAATAATAGTTTATCGGACTGATAACTGTACTTTTGGTGACCGTGAATGCCGAGTACTGTTCGAGTTTAATTCAACGACAGCCTGCCTCAAGAAGACGCCTGGCCGCCATCTTAGCAATGTGCTCCACGCACATCACAGCTTCATCGGTCTCCGTGAGACAAACGGCATCGCTAAGACAACAGCGAACCTCATGTTCATCTGGACAAGTTGGATGCATTAGGTAGTTTGACGCCAGCGCAAGTTGGTGTGAGGAGAAATTATTCTTGTCGGAATTCAGGTACCTGCCACGTTTTATTTGCTCCGTGAGCGAAGCGACCGCTCATGTTTCTGGGTCTCACCGCTCACAAGGACCGAAACTAGGCCTGCAGCAAGGGTTTTACTTTCATTTACTTGCCAGCATAGGGGATTAAGTTGAACTGTCTGAACTGAGTTATTAAGAATTTGGTTGAATTTGTGTGTGACGCTTTGGCGCACAAGGGTTTGTGTGTGTCCTTTGCATTGGGTGCGCAAGTGCGCTTATTTCATTTTAAAGGTGCTAATGATTTGGTTATATTTAAGGAGAAATATGTCAATTTTCCCATTGAATGGGGACTTTCATTTAAAAAACATTGTAAAATAAGAGCATAACATTTGAGAAGTTTACAAGAGAGCATAATTTCATGTATTTTATTTTTTTGTAATTTTATTTTGATATAAAAGAAATAATATGGGAGAAAATAAAAGATTGTATTTTATTTAATTCATTGTTGTGGGAATTGACTCTTTTAGAAAAAGCATTCAGTTAACAACAAGATATTAAAACCCTTTAGATATACACATATATTGTGTTATCGCATACAGTAAGTCATAAGACCTCAGGGCGCCCCTAGTGAGTTTTAGGTTAATACTATTGCATGCCTGTTCCAGGGGCATGGGAGCGCTACAGGTAAATCCTTTGTCCTTTCAAGTAACTGAGATAAAACACAAATTAAAAACCAGGTGCACCCCCTTCTCTCCTCACCTCCACAGAGCTGACGTTGTGCAGCAGGAATATCAGTCCAAACACAGCCAGAACGAGGAAGATGACAGCAACTTTTGAGAGCTTTCGGCACAAAGTGACTTCCTTCTGTGTCCCATGATCAGGCTCTGTTTCCCTGTATGCTTTCAGCTGCTGTGATGATGGCATCATCACGTCCTCAGTGCCTTATGCAGATGTATGAACCCGGTCCACAAGAAGGATAAACAAACAGGAAAATTAGCACGATGATCTGTTAATATTCATAAAGAAAAATAAAAATCATCACAGAGACATGATCATAGATATCCATCTGAGCAGTTTAGTTTGTCTCTTCTGTGTGTGAGTCGTTATCAGACAAGGGAGGAGGAGTACAGGGGACAAAGTACGGAATTATTTATTGGTCATGATACAGGTTTGTAAAACCAAATTAAGTTCATAAACTCCTTCATGCTGCACAAAACATACTGTATATGTAGGTATTTATATAGACATATAGAAAAACACAGTGCATCTTTTGAATTTGCGTCAGAGAGAATGTAAACAGCAGCAACAAGATGGGGACGATCATGTGGTCGGCTTCACATCAAAAGCGTGACATTTGGGAAACACAGTCCACACACTTGGACTGTGTGACGTCAACGCAGGTGAGGGAAGGGAACAGAAAAACACTGGAAGGAGGGAAAATCACAGAGAGGGAGGAACTGAAAAGCAACATGCGACGCACAAGGTTCAAATTCCAAAATAAAACAGGAAACACAAGAATAACAAGGACGGAGATCATGACAACATCACTGGACATCCACATTACGAGTGGGTAGTTTGGTGGAAATCTAAAATAAAGTTAGTCAAACAACTTGTCTTTGAGAGTTTTATTAAGGACTTTGCAAAGGAGCAACAGGTGTTATGGAATGAGGTGGTTCATAGCTCTGCACAGGAGAGGTGAGGCACACCGTGTGTGTGTGTTTTTAAAGGCTGAGCTGTTCAGCAGGGGAGGTGAGGAGTGTATTCTACCTTGAGACAGTTAATGAGAGAGAACAAGGCATGGTAAGGTTAAAATGTCCACTGGTGTGTGTGTGTGTGTGTGTGTGTGTGTGTGTGTGTGTGTGTGTGTGTGTGTGTGTGTGTATGTGTGTGTGTGTGTACCAAGTTGTACAAGTAAATATTTCTATCACATTAGCAAAACGTCATATTTTACACTTCTGTCAACCTGCACAGTGCACACATGTTTAAACCCACGCACAGGACTGAAGAGACTCCAGAATCAGCCCGTACTTCTCTGCCTCTGCTCTCCTCTGTGAGATTCAATTATTCTTGATGGGAGGCATCTATGAGGGGTGAAAGTAATCACATTGAATGACTGTTCATAATATTATGAGGTTTTGAATCAAATTGACTTGAAATCGATCAAATCACTTGATAATTTATCACCACCATTTTTCATTTCACTTGCAGTTTTATCTCCTAGTTTTCAATTCAAGCGTGTTTATCACCATTTTTATCATTTAATTTAGTTACTTCCGCCCTTCAATGGTTCTGCTTCTTTTATGCACTTTAGTCCTGAGGAAGTGCTTGATGGTTTGACCCCTTAGTACCAAAAAAAGGGAAATGTTAAAGCTACAGCACACAAAGATATTTTTAGGCAATGGTCTTTCAATGCTCTGGGGGCCACTTCATGTTTCAACACAATGCCTCCGTGTACAAAGGCAGGCCTGTATGTTTTTGTTTTTGTCACCTCAAAACATGTTCTGCCCAACGAGTGCAACAGCTTAATCAGAGAAGATGTGTTGGAGACTGTCTGTCTGTCTGTCTGCATTTTTTTTTCTTATTTTAGTGTTTACGAACTTGACCTCAGTCACATCCAACAACTTTAGGGCGAATTGGAAAACTCTTTGTCACATTTCTGACCAAAAAGCAGGGCATGTCCCGGCGAAAAACTTCACCAAGCGTTTGTCTCCTTCCACTGTTGTGTTGTTGTAGTTACTATCTTAAACAGCCTCCCTCCCAGCGAGTGAGAGAGTCAGACAGCACCCTGTTTATGATGGGTTTATGATTTACTGATGGTGATGTTAACATGTGTAAAATATGCTCTCAATTGTGGAAATGGACCTTTATCATGGTGGTGACATGGGCAAATTGTTGTTATTCACCTGTGACGTGTTTGTATAAAGGAGAATGAGACTTACAATAAAGTTATCTTCCTGTTAGGATTCTAGTTAGCGTTCCCACAGTGTGTTATTCCTCCGTCCTGTCCCAATTTCGTCCAAAGTACAAATTTATTGGTGATAACACAGGGTTGCAAAACCAAATGAAAGTTAATAAACACAGAACATTCTGTATATGTAGGTATTTATATCGACATATAGACAAACACATCAAACACATCATGCCACATCCAAGAGATTCACACTGGGAAGGATGCGGAGAATCGGCGCACAGAAGCCGCACCCAAACGCCAGTGTGAATGGAGTTACTAACCCCTTTCACACTGCCGTTTGGGTGCGGCTTCTGTGCGCCAATTCTCCGCATCCGTCCCAGTGTGAATCTCTCCCGATGCGGCAAGGGGTGCAATTTCGCTCCGGCGCTGATACGCCTCTGGAGGTAGTGTCAGGGCCGCATTACTGGCGAGCCGAACCAGTGTGAACGGATAAGCCGGCGGCGCGTATTCGAGGGCGTGTCGATCGGACGGTCGGTTAACTACACAGGTCCTTCACTCAACTTAATACAGAGAAATGTCCCACAAAGCAA
The DNA here is from genome assembly GCA_039737535.1 of Lagodon rhomboides. Classification (NCBI taxonomy): domain Eukaryota; kingdom Metazoa; phylum Chordata; class Actinopteri; order Spariformes; family Sparidae; genus Lagodon; species Lagodon rhomboides. The sequence goes on from JBBNBP010000514.1 coordinate 9,308, forward strand.
CGCTACAGGACCAAACAACAGTAACGTAGTAACTGTAACTGTCTCTGGCAACTTATATGCAGAAAATAATACCGCAGATATACGCGGAGAAGCCTCTGTCCTCCCGTCTGTCCTCTCGCCTGTCTGACCGACACATTTCTGCCCAAAAAACAGCGTCTGTCGGCGGCAAAAAACTTAAACTCACGAGAGTGTTTGTGATGAAAATAAATCACAGCGCGACGGTCAGCCCTCCAGACCGAGACTTCAGTGAACTTTCCCCCGGAAGACAGCCTCCGTCCCCGCGAGTCAGACAGCGTCCAGTTTACTGATGGTGATTATGTAGGCTAATTATGTGATTTCAGCGCGAAAAACGTAACTTCGTCACTTTCCAGGATGTTTGGTGGGTCAGGATCTCAATCACAACACATTATAACAGCATCCATATGATTATAAACTGTCCGCAGGTTTAGATTGACAGGGGGGACACTGGGGCAACAACTTGAAAACACACCGACGTCATCATCATGACGTATACCGTCACACCTCTTTAGGAGCCGCAGCACCGGATTTCTGTGTGAATTCACGTCGGTTGGTCTTTAATGCGGAGCTGCTTCGCTCTGTGTGAATCGCTATCGGCAGAGAGATTGCCGAACGGCCGCTGCGGAGATAATGCGGCTTCTCCTGTGTGAAAGGGGTTATTGTCTGTTTGACAAAGGCAGGGCTCAGCTACGCACACACAGAGCAAAAGGCAACCAGCGCACAGGCTGAAGCATGCGTTTGATCAGGAACTATTTTCTTGCCAAATTACCAGGCGAAAGGTGAGCATACTAGGCTAATAAAGCTTGCTAAGATTCCGGCTCAGCCAAGGAGGACAGCATTTATGTTTACCTCCTTTGCCGTCACAAGCAGGAGCCTCTTTAGTAGATGCACATTTATTTATGTGCCGTGACACGTAGTTTGGTAGGAAAAACAGAAGACATTCCCACATGCAAGTCTGTGGAATCTTGATCATGATCATGATCATGATCAATACATCTTGACATTGACATTGCTGTTGAATTTTACAATTTATTTTATTTTATTTTATTTTATTTTAGGTAGCTGTGAGCACCACAAGTACGAGTGTCATCTAGTTAAATTACAATTGAAAGAAGGCAGACATCAACAGCCATGTCTTCCAAAACTTGGCAACTCACACTAAAACAATCTAAATGGATGAATAAATGAAAAGAAAAAGTTTGTCACCTTGAAAAAATGAGAAAAAAAACTTAATAAAGAACAGTGACAATCACTGTGCTAAGGTCTTTGGCATTTTCAGAAATTAGTGGGATTTCAAGTCAACCATAACAGATGAGTAAGCATAGATTAGTACTAGAAGTCTGGAAAAACTCTCAGTTAAGTCTTCACTGTTATTCTACTGATGGCTCTTTTTTTTTCATCTCTGGACAAACATAAGACAGAAGCATGTCTACCATGTTTGTGATGATGGCTGGAGGTGGATGGAGAGCGTGAGGGAAGTGGTGTGCTAAAGTCATTTGCCAGGCGTCCACCAGCAGAACATTCAGCCCCTTGAACATGGCCTTGAGCACCTCATCGAGCTGCAGTGAGTACCAGTCGCTGTTATAAAGGCTCACCTCTTGGTCCAGGGCTTGGAGGTTTGCCGAGCGAATCACGATGATTGTCCCTGGTGCTCGGTCCAGGAGTCGCAACACTGCCCGCCGAATGTGACGGAGCCTCCGTATGTACACCTCCACAGGAAAGGTGCTGAAATGGGACCAAATGCTGAGGGCAACAATTGTGTTGGGACCCCCAGAGAGGCCGTCCAGCTCATTTGAAATGTAACGCAACTCACTGGCTATGACAGTGTTGAAGCGGATGGGTGGGCCATGGCAGCGGTACTTCAAGAGAATATTATGGGTGCTGTCCACCGCCATGAAGGGTCCAATGTTTTTAGGACTGTGCAGGTCGAACTGCTTTAATTCTGGGGAAGATGGAATGAATGGAAATTAGAGGAGAGACACACAAGTGTTAAAATTAAAGATGAGACAAAAACAACACTCACCTGGTACAAAAGCAGGAAGATGCTCAAACCACTGCCTGACGGTGGAGTCTCCATACATGTAGACCACCTTATTCTTCAAACACTGAGTGATGGCAGATGATTCATTGAACTGGCGCATTGTAACCCCATTTAATGGCCTCCATGAGTCCTCGTAGTAATATCCAGATGGTGCTAGCTGAGTAGCTTCTGGTTTTAAACTGCTTTCTACCTCTACTCTATCTGATATAAAGAAAGAAATGTTGCAGATAAAATCAATTTAATGGAATGAATCAAAGCATGCACACACTGTGACATGATGCTCAATAGTTACTGTGCAGGTATACTGTACCTTTCCTGGGAGGCAGCACATTGATTCTGTCAGGTCCTGAAGCGTGTATGTGAACTTTTATGTTTACACCACTAAAGAAACAGAGTTGATTAGGTGATATTCTAGATTTGATATAATGTCAGCAGATCCCCTGAAAAAAAAGACCAAAACCAAATCCATCTCTTTAGGCAGCCGGGGTTGTGGCCAATTCAGTGGTCTAAATAAAGCGTTGAATTGAAATACCGTACTCACATGTTTTTGATTGGTTCAATTGGTTTTGAATACAAAATAACACCCCACCTTGAATAACTTCACAAGTCATCCTATCATCTAGTACAACAGTACAAACCTCTGGAAGAGTGGTGCTTCTTTGCTGGTGAGGAGATGTTTCAGATAGCCTCCTTTGGCGTGGTTGATCCTGGTGTCACAGCCGAGCACCTTGGGTTTGTAGCAGTACCAGGGCTCACCTGTGTAAAGGTCGGTGTAGTTGCACAGGGGCTTCTGATCAGGGGGCAGACACATGTTGCATACAGTAGTTTCAGAGAGGGAGCCTGAGCGGAATAAGCTCTCGAAAAACACCCGATCAGGCCGTTCCTCCCTCAGCCGTCGCAGAACAGCAACGGCCTCACTTGAGTGCACTAGTGTAACCTCCACCTGTGCAGACCCCACCCAGAGGAGCGGGAATAAAGCAGAATAAGATCCATTCCTGTGGTCCAGCACCTTGCCTGCTACACCTGCTCCAAGCTCAGGGGAGTGCAGTCTGGCCAAAGGAAATCCCCACCGTAGCGCTTGGGACGACCCTGGAAGTCGTGCATTTGGACGAGGGCCTCCAGCTGGTCGCCCACATGCCACTCCCGTCCCTCCTTAATGGGGAGGGTGAACAGGCTGTGCACAGGGTCACTCGTCTGGTTCAGGACGATTGGTGAAGAGCGAGGTGGAGGCCCTGGCCAAGCAATAGAGTCCAACAGGTAGCGCTCTTCCATTTCATCTTCAGGGGAGGGTTTCTGGCCCAGACGGGCACAGAAGGTGTGGTTGTGATAAAAAGTAGGCAGATTGGATTGGATCCTGCTCTGGAGCTGGTGGACGGCTGAAAAAGTCTGGCGGTTCCAGTTCTAGAGAGAAAAGGATGAAAGATAAGAGGTTGTGCAGGAAATGGGCATACTATTGTTGGACGTTTAACCCAACTATCTCAGACTTTGACCTACAACAGAGGACTGCGTCAACATATTAATAGTTTTCACAAAAGATATAATACATGTTGTCCGAAGATAAAAAGGTAAATGATCGATATATCCTTTGTCCTTTCAAGTAATTGAGAAGAAACCTAAATTAAAAACCAGGTGCACCCCCTTCTCTCCTCACCTCCACAGAGCTGACGTTGTGCAGCAGGAATATCAGTCCAAACACAGCCAGAACGAGGAAGATGACAGCAACTTTTGAGAGCTTTCGGCACAAAGTGACTTTCTTCTGTGTCCCATGATCAGGCTCTGTTTCCCTGTATGCTTTCCACTGCGGTGATGATGGCATCATCACGTCCTCAGTGCCTTATGCAGATGTATGAACCCGGTCCACAAGAAGGATAAACAAACAGAAAAATAGCACGATGATCTGTTAATATTCATAAAGAAAAAATAAAAATCATTGCAGAGACATGATCATAGATCCATCATCATCCATCTGAGCAGTTTAGTTTGTCTCCTCTGTGTGTGAGTCGTTATCAGACAAGGGCGGAGGAGTACAGGGTACAAAGTACGAAATCATTTATTGGTCATGTTACAGGTTTGTAAAACAAAATTAAGTTCATAAACTCCTTCATGCTGCACAAAACATACTGTATATGTAGGTATTTATATAGACATATAGAAAAACACAGTGCATCTTTTGAATTTGCATCAGAGAGAATGTAAACAGCAGCAACAAGATGGGGACGATAATGTGGTCGGCTTCACATCAAAAGCGTGACATTTGGGAAACACAGTCCACACACTTTGACTGTGTGACGTCAAGGCAGAGTCCACCTCTCCTCGTCCTGTAGTCCTGCGCTCTGTTGGCTCGAGTGCAACAGCTTAATCCAAGATGTTGTGGTGGAAACAGGTGTCTGTAAAGATGTGGGCACAACAGTCTCTCATTTCACGTTGATGACCAGCCTTAGTCCCATTTGTCCATTTCCTTTTCCTGCGACCCGACATTTGCGAGGAGCAGCCTTAAAACCAAGAAGGATTAACATGGCTCTTATCACGACTCTCTTCCTCCCTAGGGCAGTCTGGCTGGTCAGGTTGGATAGTTAAAAGATGCCATGGGCAGTGATCATCTCAAAATCTGAGGACCCAAGTGCAGACAATACACAGGAGGAAGGATTGGGGGAACTAAAAGGCGAGTCCACGCTAACCAAAACTGTGGATAAAAGAAAAAAGACAAAGTACAAATCAATGGAACATACCAGGGGGAGACACCCGGAGACACTGGAAATGACACGGATAGTAAACACAGGCTGGTGAACATGGAATGAACTGACAAAGACATGAGGGAGAACAAAGACTATATACTGACACACTAACGAGGGGATGGGGTACAGGTGGAGTGAGGCGGGAAAAAGACAGGAAGGGAACAGAAAAACACTGGAAGCAAGAACTTTGGTAGGAACTATTTTCAGTTCAGCAGAGTAGTTCCCACATGCAACTGCTCACAATAAGGTCTGTGGATTATTTTGAGTATGTTGTTCATGATATCTGGAAAGAGACATTGCTGTTGACTTCCTTACATTTTTTAGCGCTTTGAACACCACAAGCAGAATGCCACTCGTTCGGTTGTGTTCGAGGGAAGGCAGACAGCTGAGCAACTCACAACAAAGCAATATAGATGAATAAACAGCACTACAGGTAAGAGGAAAAATATGCATTTTTGATTATGGAATGAACTATTTCTTTAAATACAATGTTATTCAGCTATGTAGTAGTTTGCTCTAACAAAAAAAAAAGACAGCTGCATTTAACACTGAACAGCCTGAGGAAAGTCTTAGAAACAACAAATGTAATATTCAGCAAAATAAATATATATATAATCACCTTGAAAAAAAACATCAGCTTAAATAAAAATACTGCATACACACACACATAGAACACTTTGGTAACATAATTAGACAGTAACAATCACTGTGCCAAGGTCTTTGGCATTTTCATTATAAAATTTGCTCTGTGGGATTCCAAAATAAACATTACAGGCATGTAAACACAGATCAGTATTTTAAGTCTGGAAACTCTCTCAGTAAAGACGGTATTTAAAGGGTATGTAGCTTTGTTTAAAAGCCCAACTTTTGGGAATCGAAGAACTGATTGATAAATTCACACAGTAAACTCATGGTTTCCTTCAACATTATCTTTACTGTTATTCTACTGCTGGCTCTTTTTTGTCTCTGGGCAAACATAAGACAGAAGCACGTCTATCATGTTCTTGACGAAGGTTGGAGGTGGATGGAGAGCGTGAGGGAAGTGGTGTGCTAAAGTCATTTGCCAGGCGTCCACCAGCAGAACATTCAGCCCCTTGAACATGGCCCTGAGCACCTCATCGAGCTGCAGTGAGTACCAGTCGCTGTTATAAAGGCTCACCTGCAGGGCTTGGAGGTTGGCCGAGCGAATCACGATGATTGTCCCTGGTGCTCGGTCCAGGAGTTGCACCACTGCCCGCCTAATGTGACGAAGCCTCCGTATGTACACCTCCACAGGAAAGGTGCTGAAATGGGCCCAAATGCTGAGGGCAACAATTGTGTTGGGACCCCCAGAGAGGCCGTCCAACTCATTTGAAATGTAACGCAGCTCACTGGCTATGACAGTTGAGAAGCGGATGGGTGGGCCATGGCAGCGGTACTTCAAGAGAATATTATGGGTGCTGTCCACCGCCATGAAGGGTCCAATGTTTTTAGGATTGTGCAGGTCGAACTCCTTTAATTCTGGGGGATGTGGACATGGACGTTAGAGGAGGAAAGATACACAATTGCAAAAATTAAAGATGAGACAAAAACAACACTCACCTGGTACAAAAGCAGGAAGGTGCTCAAACCACTGCCTCATGGTGGAGTCTCCATACATGTAGACCACCTTATTCTTCAAACACTGAGTGATGGCAGATGGTTCATTGAACTGGCGCATTGTAACCCCATTTAATGGCCTCCATGAGTCCTCGTAGTAATATCCAGATGGTGCTAGTTGAATAGCTTCTAGTTTTAAACTGCTTTCTACCTCTACTCTATCTGATATAAAGAAAGAAATGTTGCAGACAAAATTAATTTAATGGAAAAAATCTCTCTCTTCAATTTGCTTTGTTGGAATGAATGTAACAGAGACAGTGTTGCCAAAGCATTAAGTTTTAATGAGATTACAGTCAAATTAAAAAGAAAAAGCAAAAAGATACAGTTTGTAAAATCAAGAAAATAGTAGCAAACAATGAACACTTCATCTGTGTGTGTGTGTGTGTGCGTGTGTGTGTGTGTGTGTGTGTGTGTGTGTGTGTGTGTCAGCATCTGGACAGTGGAGGGTCTGGGTGGTTGTGTATTTAGCTCCTACATCAGACCTTCCATCACACAGTGAGTAACAAAATCAGTCGTTCTAATAGGAAGGAATTATTCAAAGTTATCAAAGAATTTTCAGAATCACACAGACAAAATTATATTTAGCAGTCTGTAACCAGGTTACAGTAGAGAAATGTAATCATTAAATTATTTATAGATCAAATAAATGTATACTAGTCAGGTTTTAATAAACCAGATAAATTATAGGCCTATCAACCAGGTTGACTGAAATTTGACAATAAATAAATAAATAATTTATTAATTTTCTCTCTTTAATCAATAAGACACACAAAAAGGTGTGCTCATGTGGTCTGAATGTAATCTCTGTTCTTAAACTCTGCTGCATCGACCCTCTGCTCTGTTTCCTGAACATGAAGGAGTGGCTGCTGTCGCGGGAGCGTTATCAAAGATTATCAAAGACATGGCGTCCTTCAATGAGAGGCCGATCATATTTGCCCTGAGTAATCCCACCAGCAAGGCTGAGTGCACAGCGGAGCAGTGCTACAAGCTCACAGAGGTAATAGAGAGCCACACTGTGCTGTTCACATAGGTGATGGGTACTCTGTTCAGTATGTAGCAGGTTTAAGGCACTGTGGAGTTATTTTGTTTACATTCTCACACAAATATGCTCTTCTGTTGTGTTGTGTTGTGTTGTGTTGTGTTGTGTTGTGTTGTGTTGTGTTTCTTGTTGTGACCTTACAAAATGTTTTGAAAATCTACATTTTCCCACTACTTCTTCTGTGCTTGAAACAAGCAAACAATGACATCTAGACAATGAATATACCAGTGTTTAGTAACAGGACATGTGCATTCAGTGATCATATAGTCCTTAATCATACATGTGTCTGTGTAGCTCACATGAAGTAGAAAGTGGAAAAACTCTCTTTCACTGAAGCAGATTCGAGGAATGACATTCAGAGTTGGTCCGAATGACTGAAGACTGCAGCTGCTGACAGTTTAAGGAGACAGTAGAGAACACAAATAAGGAGGCAGTTTGTGCAACACAGCCTTGTAAAGAAAAAGGTTTAATTCTATGGTTGTACAAATAGATCAGACAACATTTCTTGTCACAATGTTAAGTAATCCTTGAGTAAATCTGTTGACACTTCTGCGTTACTGCCCTCTGCAGTCACACAAATCATACTCCAACGCCCTCTAGTGGTTAAACAACTTTACAGTTTATCTTTCATTTCTTTCTGGTATCTTAACTGAAGTGATACATAGTTTGTGTTATAACTATTGTTACATACTCCCCCTGCTGGATGGGATGTATAACTTGCTGGTGACCATGTGCTTGTGTTTTCTCTCCCAGGTGGCCCTAATCTGAGGGGAGGACTATAAAAGGAAGCAACTTGCCCCCCCTCTTCTTTTTCCTCTGTTCTCCAGGCTTGTGCAGCAGCCGTTTTTGTGTGCTTGTTTTGCTGTTAAGCTTTGCTTTTGTCATATCTAAGTTTGGTGAGTCCGGTAGTCTTTTTTTTTGTGGCTTTATTTCGTTAGGTTAGTTATGTGTATTTAGGTTAGAGAGGAGAGCCCAGATCCTACAGCCCTTTGTGGGCTGGTCTGGGTGTCTCCTCTTCTTTTTGTTCTTTTTTGGCCGGCTCACCAGGTTTGGTTCATCTATTATGATTATTTTGTTAATAAATTGGTTGTGTCGTTGAAACCCTGACTCTTTAATTATGTTGGGCCTTCTTTGAGACGAGCTATGGTTAGAGGGTCGTAACACTATGACTACAAAAAAAACGACCCTTTTGTCTTATTATACTTAATATCCTCTTTGTCTGTCATCAGGGTCGGGGCATCTTTGCCAGCGGTAGTCCCTTTGACAAGGTGGTGCTGGCTGATGGACGCACCTTCTTCCCCGGGCAGGGCAACAACGCCTACGTCTTCCCTGGAGTTGCTTTGGGTGTTATAGCCTGTGGAGTGCGCCACATATCTGATGATGTCTTCCTCACCACTGCAGAGGTATTTATTGTCTCCAGTTACAACATATTCATGAAATAATCTTGATACATATTTATGAGGGTGTTATACTTTTAGTTTTGTTAAATGATACCTGTACTTTCCTTTTGCTAATCAGTGTTATTCTGTCTGTCTGTCTGTGTTTGTGTCTCAGGCGATAGCAGACATGGTGACAGAGGAGCACCTGGCTGAGGGAAGACTCTATCCTCCCCTCAGCACCATAAGAGAGGTCTCCTTCAAGATTGCAGTGAAGGTGGGGGATCTTTCCCCGCAGCCTTGATGTCCTATTCAATGTCAAGGCGCTTTCATAAATTTATAACCGGTGCCCCCCTCTACAGCGAGGACACAGCACTGAGAGACGGCTGTTCTAAACCTCTGACCTCAGTTTGCTCCCACAACCTACACTCAGACCTAAGCAGGCCACGGTGCGCCTGACATCATAACCTGCCAATGTATCACTTACAATGATACGCTGGAGGAGGCCTGCTCTGTCGGCTTAGGATGCTGTTTCGTTATACGTAAGGCAGCTTCAAATCCCTTACGAAAATCCAATATAAATTTGACCCATGTAGTAACATACATAATCATAAAATATCATTTAGCATTTAAAACTTATTGATCTTAAAATTCTAAATCAATATTATTTACCACTGTCAGCCTTCGAATGAACGATGGCTTCTTACCTTATGAGCAAATCAGGACTTCAGATGGAAAGCTACAAAAATTAAATTCCAGTATTATTAAAGCTTTTAAAGCTGCTAAATTAAGATTGTAAAAAGTAATATACAAAAAAAATGAAGGAACAAGTTACAGAGAAGTAAAACAGCCTCTCTGAGGATGAAAGGGAGGGAAAAGGAGAATGTGAGGACAAGGAGGACAGCAAAACAGCCTCTAGATGTCTCCAGTCCCCACTTTATATCCTCAGCCTGGAAGCTTCTTTCATCTGAAAACCTAGGTTTAGTTCTCCAGTAAGAACATCAACAGCCTGTCTGATATATGTCTGATAAAAAGTGTCTTCATCAGGACTACTGTATGTTGAAGTGGTTTCATCAGATTTGACTGTAATCAGATTCTGGTTCAGATTTTCCTGATTTCTGGTGCACAGAAATACGTGAAATCAGCATTTCTTCAGAGACCCCCACCCACTTTTCAACCTGTGGGAAAGTCCGAAGCTGTAGGAAAAAAAAGTTTTGAGGGCCTTTTTAAATATCACACTGTGAACCCTGCATTGACCGTGTGCCCTTCTGTTTCCTTCTCCTACAGATTGTCAACTATGCATACAAACACAATATGGCGTCTCTGTACCCTGAGCCTAAAGACAAGGAGGCCTTTGTGCTGTCTCACATCTACAGTCCTGATTACGACTCCTTCACTCTGGACACGTACAGTTGGCCACAGGAGGCCATGAACGTCCAGGACGTCTGACCCTGACCGTCGCTCTCTGCACTTAACATGCTGCCGTGGCGTCACTTTTCTCGCCTTTTAGCTTTTTTTGTTCATTTTCTTCTTTTCTTTGTAAATGTTAGTCAGTCTCTGCTTCCCTCCCAAATGGAGTGTGGTCATTATGATTTAGATGCCAAACATTTTCTATGACCTCTTGAGTGTTGAGACTTTTTTTTCCTCTTTCAGCGCTGTACTACTTATCAGTTTTATCAGTGTACGTGGTATCAATTCTCTGTACCTGATGGAAGCTCTGACTGAGCGGAATATGTTATAGACGCACAACAGCATCATATCCAATATCAGAAGCACGGCTGCTATAACTTTACCACATGAACTACACTCCTTAGACGTGATTTTCCAGCTAAGACGCTGTAGCATTCATCGCTCGCAGTGACTCAAGATCAAATCTTGAGAGATTCATCTGAACTGATGCACTGAAAACAGAGCAGCGGCTCACAGGAACGCACAATGCTTTCTCTCGTCTTGACACGTGTGAACAGAGGTTTCATTTTAAAGCTTAAAAAAAAAAGAGGGAAAAATTAAATTAAATAAAAGCGTCATATTTTACACCCTATCTTACACACTTCTACACACACTAAACCTGCACACAGGACTGAGAAGACTCCAGAATCCACCTGTGTTCTCTGTGTCTGCTTCATCTGTGAGATTCAACTGTCAGGAGGCATCTGTTCAGAGGAGGGATTGTTGGGAAGATAGCGTCAGCCCCATCAGGCTGATTTTGTATACAATGGGTGCGTTGTTTGTGCTTCAGTTTTGTACAGAGCTCTGCCTGTTGTTGTGTTTTTGCCAAAGTTACTGATGAACTGTATCTTAACTTTTACTCCTAGAGAACGTGATGCACTGCAAGCTTTAGTACTGAGAGACATGCTTTTCAAAGGGAACATGGAACTTTTTGAATAATGGTAAAAAAGAAAGAAAAAGAGTGATTTATGCATTTTTTAAGATAATTTTGCATCAGTACGCTTCATCTTTTTCAAAGCCAGCACACAGCAGTGTGGTATGAAGTACCTAGAGTCATATTTGAGCTTAAGTAAAGTTATCATGTTAAAATATTACTTTGGTAAAAGTGAAAGTCATCCATATGAGTAGTACTTGAGAAAAAAAATATACGTATCTGTTATCAAATGTACTTAAGTATCAGAAGTACAAGTAAAGTTATAGATATTTTTGTCTCAACTGTATTTCCGACTGATTTTTCGACTTGGTCCATCTTTAGATCCAGTCAGTGTTATTTTTAACCAGATTACTTATAAAATAAATTAATCTAAAAATGTGCAACCTGGCTGATGCAGCATGTAATCTGTAAAGTAATTAGTCATTGAAGTTATTGAATAAATGTAGTGGAGTAAAAGTTTTTTAAATTGCCTCTTAAATGGAACGAGGTGGAAGTATAAACAGAGTTCTTGAGTAACTGTACTTAGTTCCTTTTTATCAGTGACCTTTAGTTTATACAAGCAGTGTTGTACAACTGAACTTTCCCTATTTATCATGTAATCTGCCTCCCGTACGTTGACCCGTGAGCTGTTGTCAGTCTATGTTGAAAATGTGCCACTTGAGTCTCTTTTTTTTCAGGCTTTCACTGCTGCGAGGCCCCTTGAAGTTTCATCACTCAGCTTTCCTGCATGAATTTTTTTTAGTTTGTTGTGGAAGAACTCTGCTGGAAACATGTCACTACATGACAACTGGGTGTTTTTTAAGGCATTTAGGGAATATTATGTGTCTTGTTTTTTTAAGTTTGTGACAGGAGCCTGCCTTCCGAACCAATCCAAGCCTTTCATGCATTTATTGCTACAGTTTACTCAGATCAGGGAAAGACAGGATACAATCACCTGATGCATCACTAGCTTTATATCCTAAACAGATAAAGGAAATCCTTAAAGCTACCGAACACAAAGATATTTTAGAAATTAAGCTGCCAGTGCTGCGTGACCTATTCATGTTTTAACACAAGGCCTTTGTGCACAAACAAACGCACACACTTTTTTCTTGCCAGCATCAGTGCTCAACATCACCCTAATGTGTCCCGTAATGTTGCTGAACAGGATTAAATCCCTGCAGGAAGGTTATTAACTCTAATGCAAAGCTTCCACAGAAAAGTGAGGGCTGTTATAGGAGTGTAAAGCGGTTTTGGAATGAGATATTTGATAATCATATGGGTGTCATGAGTGGGTGTTTACATACTGTGGGCCAAAAAAGGCATGTAAAGAGTTAGATTTTACACCTACTTTTAATTATTATATATTTATATGACCAAATGCATAATACAGGTGATGATGTGTTGTAATACTGGCTGGTTGTTACTATAATTCTTTTTTCAGGATTATTTATCCTAAATGATTGTTCACATTATTTCACCATACTTTCAAAGAAAGAAACACACAAATAAAATGCAGCCATTTTGCATTTGTAGCCTGTAGTTTCAAAATAAATGTTAAATAGTTCTATACTCAAACAGTAGTCACTGTTATAGAGTGTTTGGCCACTAGCTCATGTCTCTCATCATGCTGCTCATGCAGTAAAAGGGTATATTCCGGTATCTCTGCCCACTTCATCCAATCAGGAAAGAGAGCTTGTTAAAGAGGCGGTCCTGTCTGCTCAGATAACACGCAAAGAGTACCAACAGTGGCGAATGTGGAACAGGGAAAGCTACCAATTCCACCGGTCACAACTTATACTGCATAAAACAGGCAAAGCATCAAATAATTTAAGAAAAGAAAGAGGCAAAGAGAGCTGCCTCGATGAATGAAAGGAGCTGTGTGAGTGTGGTGACGAAGAAAGGGAGGAGGGGATCGCAAAGTGCAAAATGAACAGGAGGTTAGCTAAAACCACGACAACGCTTACAGCAGCTTTATACAATCAAACAAATTAGTAAAGTTATCGACTGAAGTTAAAGAAATTACACTTTTAGCATTATGTTCTAGCTCAGCTTTTTGTCAGCATTCCCCGCTGGGTCCCTCCATCCCCGCATGAAAACCTTCACCTCTTGAAACAACACCACCAACACACCAACCGTGCTCCACGCTCAAGCCTGGACTGCTAGCTGCCTTGCTAACTGAGCTAAATAGCTACAGGTAGCTACAGTTGGCAGCAACTCTGTGGATATGCTGCCCCCTATTTGTTTGGAGTAGGAATTCAACATGGCTCCTTGGCCTGTTCTTTCACATTGTATCTTTTATATCTAATCTGTGGTTTTAAAACAAACAGCAGTGTAAACATTCTCTGTAATCTGCTGCATTTGCTGCATAAAACTGATGAATCTTCCACTGAAACAAGCTTGTCAACCACAGTGCTGAAGACATGTTGTGCTGATCCAAACAGAATATGTCAATATGACACAAGGCTGACTCGGCTACGTTACTACCATCACATCAGATATGAAATGAGATTTAAAAGCACAGCCACTGAGTCTGAGCAGCAGCTCCTCTGCAATATGACTTTGAAGGATGTGTAAAGCTGCCATCCTTCAAACCGACAGGAGATATCATCCTCCTTATGTTTTCTATATTTACCCACTACCATTTGATTGTCTTTGAGTTTATACAGTTCAGTCCAGTCTGACTCATCTGAATATCCTTGGTATATCACGTTTCAGTCTGTCTCTTCAACATGAGCCTGCAGACAGGAACTGAGATGAACATATGTTGTCTTTTTTCTCTAGTGCGTGACAGTAACCTGTTTATGCTGTTTGTATATCTTGTTACGATTTAGAATATGAATCTTAAAATCTTTAAACAAGCATTTCACCTGGTAAATACTGAAAATGAAGATTTATTTAGCTCAACATATAAGTGTTCTGATCAGTGACTCTTGATGCTGCAATAAATACAGTTTATTCTATTCATGCATTGATGCATCACCAGCTGATTATACAGATTAATTCACAGGATCACAGCCCCATTTAGTGATATAAATATTACATGAATCTATCTCACAGCTGCATCATAAACCGTCTTTCACTGCTTGATTAGTTTACCAAGCAAATGACAATTAGCTCCAAATACAGTCATACTCTTTTTATTACAGGTGTAAAAGCACACATTTTACAACGGCACATCCTGGCAAACTTGACAACGACTCTGCTCTTATAAGGTTTATGACTAAGCTCAGCACCTGATTATTATCAGGAACAAACAGACATAGATAACTTCAACTCTCACTCTCTCCTCCGATCTCTACTGTCCTCCTATGATGAACTACATGTAGTTTTTGATCATGTTAAATAAACCCTCAAATGTCCATACAAAACATATAGATCGATAACACAGAAAGACAGCTCTGTTTGCTGTAGAAAGACAGTAATGATTAAAAGGTTGAGCCTCAGATCAACACACAGCTGCCGACATCTGATGTGACGCGTGTACACTTTATCATGTTGACAGGCTGAGAGACTGATCTGTCAGATGTTCCCAGCTAAAAGTCAACTGAAACAGTGTGGAAGGAACCGAGCAAAACTGAGTACAGCTGGATTTTTCAGGTGTGTTAATGCACAGCTGAGATGCAGACATGTTTTTAACCATTTACATTTCTGAATTACTGAGATGTTCACAATGTGTACTGTAAACACCACAAACATCATTTTAGACCAGAAGGGCATTCAGAGAGTGCAGACCTTCCCATGATATGAACATCTTTAAGCAGAACCATGATACATGTCTGCATGTATTTCCAAAACTGTTAGAATTATTATTTCAACATGTGGTTGTGCCCAACAGTATGTTCTCCTAAATGGTAAATATTTCACATAACATACATCTGTGTAACCCAGAATACACTTGTTTGAAATGTTTTTCCTTAAATGCATTCTATGCAGGATTTTCCCTCTGGATCATCACATATGACCTGCTGGAGGTGTGTGGTGATGCTTCATTATTTTCTTTGTATTTTGCTGTTCTGTGTAGCCCCCAATAACATAAAAATGTACTACCAGGTTATTTCCCTGTCTCTCCCTGCTGTTCTTGGTCAGTCAGACCTGCAGCTCTGTGTCTGTTTGACCAAGGGTAGGGTTTAGCTACACACACACACACACACACACACACACACACACACACACACACACACACACACACACACACACACACACACACACACAGCAGAGCGGGAAACAGTGCACAGGGTGTTTTGGTCAGAACAATTTTCTTCCATATCACCACCCAGAAGGAAGCGTGCATCTACTCCTGGACAAGAAGCTAGCAAGCCCATTGAGGGAGATGCCATTAATGTTAACATCCTGTGCTTTCACAAGCAAGAGCCTCTCCTCCATGAGTATATGCATGTTTCTTTCTGTGCGGTGATACATTGTAGTCCAGTATAAAGAGAGTAGCTCCCACATGCATCTGCTCACAACAAGGTCTGTGGATTATCTTGAGTAACTGGGTCATGATTTCTGGAAAGAGATATTTCTGTTAAATTCGTTAAATGTATTTAAATGTATGTAGAACTGATTGACGGATTCACACAGTAAACTTCTCAGTATTTCTTCAACAACAGTATCCTCACTGTTCTTCTACTGGTGGCTCTTTTTTGTCTCTGGGCAAACATAAGACAGGAGCACGTCTATCATGTTCTTGATGATGGCTGGAGGTGGGTGGATGTTGTGAGGAAAGTGGTGTGCCAACGTCATTTGCCAGGCGTCCACCAGCAGAACATTCAGGCCCTTGAACATGGCCTTGAGCACCTCATTGAGCTGCAGTGAGTACCAGTCGCTGTAATTAAGGCTCACCTCTTTGTCAAGAGCTCTTAGGTTGGCCGAGCGAATCACAATGATTGTCCCTGGCGCTCGGTTCAGGAGTCGCACCAGTGCCCGCCTAATGTGACGGAGCCTCCGTATGTACACCTCCACAGGAAAGGGGCAGAAATGGGCCCAAATGCTGAGGACCACAACAGTGTTGGGACCCCCAGAGAGGCCGTCCAACTCATTTGAAATGTACTGCAACTCACTGGCTATGACAGTGGAGAACTGGATGGGTGGGCCATGGCAGCGGTAGGTCAAGAGAATATTATGGGTGCTGTCCACCGCCATGAAGGGTCCAACGCCTTTAGGACTGTGCAGGTCGAACTGCTTCAATTCTGGGGAAGATGGAATAAATGGAAATTAGAGGAGAGATACACAAGTGTTAAAATAAAAGTTGAGACAAAAACAACACTCACCTGGCACAAAAGCAGAAAGGTGCTCAAACCACTGCCTCATGGTGGAATCTCCATACATGTAGACCACCTTATTCTTCAAACACTGAGTGATGGCAGATGATTCACTGAACTGGCGCATTGTAACCCCATTTAATGGCCTCCATGAGTCCTTGTAGTAATATCCAGATGGTGCTAGCTGAGTAGCTTCTGGTTTTACACTGCTTTCTACCTCTACTCTATCTGATATAAAGAAAGAAATGTTGCAGACAAAATTATTCGAATGGAATAAATCAAAGCATGAACACACTGTGACATGATGCTCAAAAGTTACTGTGCAGGTATACTGTACCTTTCCTGGGAGGCAGCACATTGATTCTGTCGGGTCCTGAAGCGTGTATGCGAACTTTTATGTTTACACCACTAAAGAAACAGAGTTGATTAGGTGATATTCTAGATTTGATGTAATGTCAGCAGATCCTCTGAAAAAAAAGAACAAAACCAAATCCATCTCTTTAGGCAGCCAGGGTTGTAGCCAATTCAGTGGTCTGTCCACTGACCATGGTCGCTGTACATGGACCACTGGTTACTACCGCAAGGGGTGCTAAAGCTTTGCAGGTTTGGACCATTTAGTGAGTGGTCCTTGGATTGGTCTTGTGATCTCTATGGTCCTAATCCACAATCTCCCATCTCTGACCTTAAAAAAAATTGTCAGAAATCCTGTGATCATATATTAAACATAGCCGTCATTATAATCGAGAAGTCAGATCATAATCATTTGTTCCTCAGTGGTCTTTGACGTGGTCCTTGTGGTCCGAACCAGAGTGGTCCGTGGCATGGTCCACCCTTCCTCTGTTTTATCTAGCTATAAATGTGTTGTTGAAAGCCTAAAGAACGATGGATGGATCAGCCTGTTGGTCATCTGTATGATGTTAAGTAACAGTATGGATTTCTATAAAAATGGTTGTTTATTGTATAACAATCATGGACTGCATCACTTTGTCACAGAACATGCGACGCCTGTGTATATTATAAAAAGGATTTCTGTTTACACCAATAAAACTATTTGGATTAAATGGTATGAATGAATGAATTGGATGGTACTGAATTTCTTGCTTATAGGCCTATCACGGTAGCTCCTTTTTCTACCGATCTACACTATAGCCTACTTGCAGTCCCTGTTGGCACCATACAGTCCACTCACTACAGGGGACCCTGAAGCTTGTGGTCCTATTGCTCCAGACCATTGTTGTTAGTGGTCTGTGGAGTAACACTCCGTCGCCTGGATTAAAGAAGTAGAAGTATTCAAATCTTCTTTTTTAAAAGTAAAAGTACTAACATCACACTGTGAAAATACTTCACTACAAGTAGAAGTCCTGCATTCAAAACCTTATTCAAGTAAAACTAGTATAAAGTATATACTATGCTAGTATAAAAGACAAGTGTACAAAAAATTCAGAAGTAAAAGTACTCATCAGGTTAAATGTTCCCTGTCAGTGTTATGACATTTAGATTAATATTACAGTTGCATAGACGTGTGTGATGCATTTTACTGTTGTAAATGTTTCAGGTTTCACATTTTATCTACTTTATATAGGCTACTGTTTGGTACTTT